>JAAXNX010001767.1:0-16211 GCA_036491905.1 Folsomia manolachei | reverse complement strand
TCTATTTTATTTTGCAAAATAATTATGTGTTTCAGCTTCATGATCTGCAAGTCAAACAAAAATCTATTAGAGATGGCTTGCAAGATTGTTGGATAAAGAAAGTTTATTATTATTATCAGAAATCTATTATTCGACAGTTGATGATAACCTGCCAACTGACACGTTTTATTACCTCAATAGCGGCTAAATGTTCTGACGTCTGTGGTTGAGGACAAGACTCATTCCCTGCCACTAGAAGAAGTGCTGCGTCCATCACAGCAGCACCATTGAGCATTGTGGCCATAAGAATATCGTGACCGGGACAATCGACAAAGGACACGTGTCGAATTAAGCGAAATCTTCCAGTGCACGTGGAACTGAGACATGGGAACGAGTCGTCTTTTGATGAACCTCCCGAAATGAAACACGTGGGTCTTGGACATTTTTCATTGTCACACTTGTAAATTTTTGCATTGGCATAACCTATAGGAGTTAGACAATTAGATTCCAAATAAGCCACCCTCAACAAAGCAACCTTACCCAGTTTGATAGTAATATTTCTTTCCAATTCATTTTTAAATCTGACAGTTTGCACACCGGAAATTGCCTTTACAACCGTAGACTTTCCGTGAGCTACATGACCAATAGTTCCTATGTTTATGGTCGCTTGTCGACTAATAACCTCCGGGGAGAGCGGGTTCAACTTTGACACATCCTGTAATCATCCATAAAAACCATTACAAATTAGGAAAACTTGAATTTTGAACATTTTCAAAAAAATGATGCAATATTATTCTGTCCATCCATCCATATGCAGGGGAAAAAAGCCGGCTATTCTATTCTAATTCCCTTCCTTACCAAAGTGGCCAAATCCTGTTTCGCTAAATGGGGCTGACCCACGGGTTTCTGCTCGGATGACATCTTACTTATCCTTGGCTGGAGTACTTGAATTATCCAGAGTAAGTTATCTGCACAAATTGATAACTATGTTCAAAACAGTGTCAACTGAGCAAAAGTCCACAAGAAATTCGTAAATTCCACCAGGAACAAAAGAGACACGAGATGGAGTGGTCGGTACTCTCATCAACTAACCAACCAGTGTCTCTACATTCCTCATCGTCAAATGAGACAAAAATTCAGTGAAGTTGTAAAATGAATCATTTTTCTTACCGAGTTGAATGAAGTTGAAATCTGGAGGTTTTTAGGATAAGCGGGGTGTATCCTGTGTTGATGAAATGGAGATGATAATAAATTATTATTAGTGCAATTAATTACTGTAAGACTAGGTGATACAGTAATTGTTGAAAAGGAGGAGATTTTGAGTCGGAGGCTGCGAGAGGTACAAACAAGTTCATTACTGGAGGAAATCGTTTTGAGCCCTTGGTTGACATTTAAGCATGATGCAAGGTGTGGTGAATGTTGTTCTATATTTATTGTCAAGTCGGACAGATAATGAGTCAAACACTTCAAATCACTCCAAACGATGTGGTATAACTTAGTAATAAGTGCAATACAAATGCATGGGTGCAACATGATTTTTAAGTAATCTCTGGAGTATTTTATTACTGGCTGGTATGTAGAATTGCTTTGTTCAATATTTTCAAGAGATTTCTGTGTTACAGTAAAAAGCGTAATTAGATTTGTCCATATAAGTGGGTGAGAGTATAGTCTTCATCATTTTTCATCGAAGTCTGACCTTCTCCACAGACAATGCTAGTTTACGAATGTTAAACATGACACCTGCAGCAGCTTTTTGAAGGTCCTGATCCAAAGATCCAATCATGTTTATCAAGTAAGGAACGACCTGAAGGAAATATATCAAAGATTTAAAATATATTAGTATGGTAGATATGGGACAACCCCACACTCACCCCACACTGATGCATTGTTATACAATTTCGATGGTCGGCTGAGAGGGCAGCAAGTGCTTGAGCAGCAGCCCGATGAACAAGAGGATCTTCAGATGTAAGATAACTGCATAACGGACTTACAGCCTTCCTTCGACCAAAATCCGTTGCATTGTGTTTATATTTGCAACATTCTGCAATGGCAGATGCCACGGATTGACGTAGCATGTCATCTTTGGTGGGTGTTAATCGAGCCAAGTACTGAACTACACCGTGATCACTCATAATTGCCAAGTTTTCATTGTTTTTAGCAATCACTCCCACTGCTTGAGAAACAGCAGCTTGGACACTGGTTTCATCTGATTTGAGGAGGTTGACGAGAGCTTCAAGACCTCCTACAAAATTTCGAACAACGTCACCAGAATCCTGAGAAAGAGAAGCTTGATTATGTTTGAACGATTTAAAGTTAAAATTGGATACATTTGTTGTGTAAAGAAATGGGAAATATATACTTTGGAACTTTCCACATAGGGACGAATAGCCCAAGCTGCACTGGCTTGGACTTCAGAATTTGGGTGTTTTAAAAGCGACCAGATCAAACGGAAGCCATCATACTGGAAAGGATTGGCAATTTAGTTGGTGTAAAGATAAGGTAAATATAAGTAGTTCATTGTTGCACCCTACCTGGTCCATTTCCGCTCTTGATTCAGGGTCTACGGCCAAAATGCCAACAGCCTTTGCAGCGTTCACCAGCAATGCCTAAATTAGTGTTTCATTAAAATTTGAAAAGTAATAATCACATTTCAAATAAAGGATAAGGCAACTTTTTCTATAAAGTTTTGAAAAAATCTAACCGGATTGTTGATAGTCAATAATCCAATAAGTGGTGGTATTGCACCGGCGTTTTTGATGATTTGAGCATTTTTAGGATCCTTCTTTATAATCTGCTCCATTGCTCCAGCTACGTTTGTAAGAACACTTTCTGGTTCATCATCCATCAATGATACCAACAATTCCACCAGTCCCTGCTCCAAATATCGTTGTGACAAAGACGCAGCACACTTCCAGATAGCTCCGGTAGCTGCAGTTAAGAGTGGCTAAAAAATAGAAGAAATTTAAGAGTTTCCTTGTCCAGTGGAATTGTCATGCAAAAAAGGGCAGTTCATTGTATTTTTTTACTTTGTTTTTCCGGAGCGTCTCATCCCGAATGATTGCTATCAAAGGATCCACAGCACCCTTCTCATAAATTATTTGTCTCGAGTCAGGGTCCTCAGCACACTAGCATGAAACACTCATTGCAATGTTGAATACAAACAGAATCAACGACGTATTTGTCTATTTCAAATACTACTAAACGCATAATACCATATGGATAGCAGATGCACAAAATTGGACCAAGTCATGATTTGGATTTTTTAGTCCATCCACAAAATGGTCCAGCAATCCCTCAGTTCGAATGGCTAAACGAAAACTAGCCTGCAGATTGTTATTTAAGGAAATAATATTTAAATATTTTAAACGGTCCAAGAACATTCAGCACATGCCAATGAAAATGACTAAACATTCACCTCAGAAGCACATTCATGTAAAATTCCAACCACCGGGATAACAACGGCGACATGACGAGTTTGTAGAAGTCGAGCCAACAATGGGATAGCGCCTGCCTTACGAATTGCGTCCTTATTCTTGGTGGAACGAGCCAGTGACCAAAGAGCTAGAGCTCCACAGCGTGGGACCTGGATGGAAAACATTAATGGTTGCTGCAAATCGGAATTACAATAGAAATTGGCAAGAAATTATTGTACTTCAAAATCCGGTTCCTCCTGATCCGTTGCTCCAGTAAACATGCTTGGTTGTTCAATGTCAAGCATGTCAACCTTTAAATGTAAATCAATCAGGAATTATATTAGAATTTTTAATCAAAAGAAAGTTGATCACAAAATTGGGTCTACATAATATTACCAATCGACTTATCCCATCTCCCTTTCTCATGGCTCGCCTGGCCTTCCGAATTTTTGAAATGTTTGCAATCGTTTCAGCCGACAACAGTTTAAGTTCCTTGGCAGGGTCTCTCAGGGTATTGATCAAAGTCTCCAAGCCCTAGTAAGGCATTAAAAAGGAATTCAATTATCCGTTTGAGTTTAACGTAAATAAATCCAAGTTGTCACCTTCATGTTATAAATGGCTCTGCTGATATCTGGATTTGACGATATTTCCCTCAGCACCAACAATGATGCTATTTTGCAACGATTCTCGTCCGTCTAAATAAGTTGCCATCAGAAAACGTACATTATTTATGAAATTCAGGTATATACATCAGTAGTAAATTAACCTCAAGAATGTTGAGCAGAACTTCCAACCCCGAAGCTTCTTTGATCGCCATTTGTACATAATTTTCCTTCAAATTGAAATCTCGCAAAGAGGACATGGCAATAATGGTAGCTGTGGGGTTCCCCGCTTTGACATACTTGATAAGTCTTTGCACTTGCCAATATTCTGCAGGAATTTCAGGGGAATTGGCGGCACGTTCCGCCTCCCCTTCACTTTCCAAGGAAGACTCAGCATCCGAAGAGAGTGGTTTGACGTGTTTCTTATTAAGACTGTGTCTCCTTGCAGCTTGGTCTTCATCGTCGTCATTTATATCCAAAGCCGTGATTTCGATATCGTCGTCTTCCCCCTAGTACAAGCAATTTTAGTACTCATATTTGTAGTAAAATGAGTTCATTAATAATTTGATTTCTGTAAAGTGCATGAGAAGAGATAGCACACAGTACCTCGCCTTCATCATCATCATCGAACAGAAATTCCCCTTCCTCGTTTTCCTCCTCGTCCAAATATTCAGAGGCGGATGGTCCAATATCATCATCTTCAAAGTCCTCGTCGTAGAACTCATCTTCTTCGTCACCGTCATTGTAGCGTTGACGAGCTCTTTGGACAGGAGGTTTGGGAGGCGGTGGTGGTTCTTCGGATTCTTCCTCATCCGTTGCTGATGGCTCTGGTTCTTCCGCAACTGGTGGTGGTTGGGGTTCTTCCTCGGGCGGTGGTTGTTCAGTGTTCCTCTTCGGGTGGTGGTTCAGGTTCAGGTTCGGATTCTTCCTCTGGTGGAGCTTCTTCTTGTTCATCCTCGTCCCCTTCAGCCTCTCCGCCCCATTCTGGTTGATCTGCCATTTTTTAAAAAGAGTTAAATTGACTATAAACTCAGTTAAGTCAGTCAGTGGTGGGGCACAGAAAATGTACGGTAAGATAAGACTGTAGAGTGTCGATTTTATTTTGACTGAGGATTTGCCGTCTTATGTATAGAAAAATGTTTACCCCTCGCTTGTTTTTGCTGATTTCCATCCAAAGGATTTTTGTAAAAAATTGAACATTCCGTGTGGCGCATTGGATTGGTACTACGGCGACGGTGAAAGATCATGCAAAATTTTTTGATGAATGTTGTGGGTGAAAGTCAATTGGGCGAATGAAAGTGGAATTATTGAAATGCACATATTTTTTATGCAAATCATGAAATGGAGGTGAACTGTGTTGTTTGATCAATAATATAATATAACCACAATAACGCACCAGAGATGACTTAATAAAATTTATTTTATTCAATTGCATAACAATATTGCGAATAGCTTAATTGACTTGAACACAGAAATAGTTTTATCACAAATTACAATACTTTACCACCTCAGTCTTTGAAATACAAGCATGACATTAGATTTTTAACTCTCGCTGTCTCCAAAGACAAAATTTGTTGATCGTTGCCATTCTGGTGAACCCACTGGCTCGAGCTCAAGAATGCTCTTGGATTCTTTTGTGATTTCTAACGCTTCTGCAAACTCTATTTTGCATTTTTTATGAATAATACCTAAGGTTTTACCAGCATTGCACTGACGTATTTTATAGCTGCAAATAGTCAACAAGGCATCTTGAAGGGTGTACAAAAGATTTCCTGAACACGCAAAAAAGAGAAGTGTAAAATGATATGTCATGCACTGAAACTGAAATCAGAACAATATTTTTTACTCACCTCTAAACTTATTACTGCCTGGTTGAAGGGTGTCGGCAACAGAAAGACAATGTCGACACATTTCAACCTGCCATTTGGCGAGTCTAAAAACTTCGACTTCATCTTTGACCTGAGTTAAGGCTACATCCAGTAATCGCAACATCTCACACTCGATGCTAATTACAAGATAATGGTTCTTGTGAAAAATTTTGCCCTTGGTCATTTCCAGAATTTCCGCAAATTCATTCAAGCTTGAAGCCTCCCTCATCTTTCCCTTTACATTTTGTAAAATATCTTCAACCACTGAAAAATTTACCAAAGCATCGCAGTGACTTTGATTGCAAATCCAATCTGAAGCTAGGTCTAAAGGATTTTTTGAAGTTAGCCATCCATTTTTGCATAACTGGTTAGTTGTGCATTTGATAGCAGACATAAATGTTCCTAGCTCCGTGGGATCCAGGCATCTCACACATTTGCAAGAAAAATAAAAGTTGTCCATTAAATACGATTGTCGCTCAACGGTTCCGAAAGTGAAAGTTTCAACATATGAAGTTGTGATGGGGTTCCCGACTCGAATGTTTCTTGATGCAATAACACTAATAAAGTAGGAACTTCCTTTTTGATGAATTACGAGTCTTGCATTTGGTGTGCAGTCGTGAGAGAGAAAACTTGAGAAATAGAAAATGAAGGATGCGTGCCTGTAAAGAAAGATAAAAATAATCATGAATTGGGGGAACCCAAAAAAATAGGCCAACAAGAAAATAAGAAATTTTCGAATCTTCTCCTCTTGCCTACCTTTGCTGGCCATCCGAATTATGATGTTGGCCTAGCCGTCCATCTGTGTTGCAAGAATTGATGGCACAAATTCCAGCAACTTGACTAATCTCCGCAAATGAAAACTGTTTTAGATGGCATTCGTCTTTGATGAATTTGTAGTAAGATATATCACGAGAGACTGCGGCAAAATCTTGTCTCCTGTTGGAAATGTGAGACTGTAGATTTGTGAGTAGTTTCCATTTCTCTTGGTTTTTCTTTTCTTTGAGGAGTAAACATCGTAAAATTTTTATTTTCTCGTATTCAAATGGACTTGTGATCGGTGACACGGGATTGCATGCAAGTACTTCGCATTCGAAGTTTGCATGGTCAGGGATCTGAAATAAGAAGACTTAATTATTGTAACTCAAATAGATTGATTTTTTCATAATGTTAAGCTTTTCAGTTTTTCAACATGGATTGGAATTGGGACAATGAAAATTTTGCATCGCATAACTATTGTGATTGACTTTTTTGTGCATCGCCCGAATGTTTTCACTGAATCAACGTAACACACTTGTCCACATAAATCAGCCATTTAATTTCTGTACTGATTCATGTTTTTTATTTTGCAGATGTCAGTTAAAGGAGTGACGGTGTTGTTTGATTGATTTATTAGGTGACCAAGTGATACTTGTATAATCTTTTTTCCAACTCAGACGAAAAGGTTATTTTACGCTTTCTTTAATTGCTACAAATGCATGTCATTTATATAAAAATGACGATAAGCCAAACTTTTACAGAGATAATTAATCCGCTTGTTTATCATCGTACAATAAGATGGATGGGAATATGAGTAAACAAAATGAAGTGGCATAAGTACAAAGTTCAAAGGGCGACCTTGGATCTGGTTCAAGTGTTGAGAATAGAATAATACGTTGAATAATACGTTGGAGGACTAATGAGGAAGCAGAATTCAGACAGTAATATCTGTCTACGGATAATATCAGCACTGCATAATAAGAAATTTCATTTGATTGCCAAACAATATTTTTACTCTCGGGCTTTTAAGTGGAAAAGGGCCGACGCCCTATTTTGCTAATATGGGTAAAACGTTTCCTTTTTAAAATTGTGTATCTTTCGACAGATTTACTCGAACAATGAAGAAATGTTGAGACCAATATCAATATGCATTTTGATGTATGAAGTGATCGATGGATTGTCATAATCTGAGGCAGTCATTATAAGTCTGACTCGTACTTTATCGAATTTGTCAGGTAGTATGATTAAGCTCAGCAAAGCCAAAGCATTTACGTACTTCAAGTTACGCATTTTCTGGTCTGAATATTACTTCATGAATAACTTTTAACGAAGCTAAAAGAATTTGTGAATTTAAAATTTAAAAACAAAATCAATTTGTTTCATGATGTCACTCCAAGTCCAATGTTCATGTTGGAGAAGGGCAAAGTCTAGAAGGAACCACTGTCAGGCAGGAATCAGGAGAAAGTTATTTTTTCCACCTTTCATTGTCCAAGGCACATGAATTCTTACATTTATTTTTGCGATCTCTAACCCATTTGAGGTGTTGCAACTATTGCCAATATTGTATACATGCGGAAATGAAATATCTAAAAAAAAGTAGAGTAAGTCTCACCAATTCACATTGCAAATTGCACAGAGGCCAACCGCATTTGGAGCACTTGTAGTTAGATGTGACATTTCGGTAGCATCCGAGGCAGGTTGAGAATAATTTGGATTTTGTCAATCCCAATTCCACATGGAGCAATAAGTAGGGGACGCTCTTGAAAAATAATTTCCCCTTCCTTGATATCCTTTGTGGCTTCCAAATACCTTCCTTCAACAGGATTAGATTCAACAGAAAATGGGCATTCCCCAAAAGAATTCATGACCAACTTCAGTCAATAATACTGCTCACTTAAATTATTTATCCTATGTAATTAAAATTCGCTAAATGTGCGGCTTGTGATTTGAGATGGACCAATTCAGTGTTTTTGGAAATGACGGCAACTTTCACACCCGTTGAATCCAAACTGCAATGACATTAAAACGAGTGAAGTGAGAGAACAAGACTTTCTCAGTAAATCACGGATCGACCTTTGACTCCGACTTCTCTACAATTTTTAGCGTATCAGTGTTGGAACGAGTGAAATTAAATAGCGGAAACCTTATCACTTGGAACAAACAATGATTACTGCAAATGAACTTTGGATGCAATCAATCTGTGGTTGAATAAAGCAAGTGTGACACAACCAAATGTTTACATAGGATGTAAAACATCACGGCGAGACATGTGAGAGCCAAAATTGTAACATGAGTGTGTTACAAGTATGATGGTGTATTCATTGCAAAAATGCCTAAGGACGAATGTGCAAAGTTCAATTGGAATATGCTGAAATTGTTATTTCAAATGTAGGGATTGTTTGGGAATGACAACAGCCATAATGTCAGATCACCCATACACAAAATCTAATCCAGCTTAAGCCCACTTTGAGACATCCTTCAGGTTGTTTGATTACGTCTGTCACAAGAGAGCTCAAGGTTGATGAATCTCAAGGGTGATAACTGGCTCAGCACGACAAGTTTTAAATACCTGTTGCAGAGTAATTTCGAACAGTCTATCTGTACTGTTCAAACTTCCCTTGACATTAAATGCAAGTTCCGTCAACAATTAAGGCTTTATTGAACTGCGTGATTCTGAATGAATATAAACTTCAAAAAAATTAATAAAAAATAAATTACAATTCTTAAATTCTTAGCTGGATCCCGAAGATTCACTGCTACTGCTGCTACTACTAGACACGTCTCGTTTGCTTTTTTTGGACTTGTTAAGCTTCTTCTTTTTCTTTCCTTTAAGTTCCTTCTTCAAAAGACTGAGAAGACGATCTTCAGATCTGAAAAGAAAAATTATGTTAAATGAAAAATTGTGTTACTATCTGTATGATAATGATAATAAAATGTTGTTAGTACGGTTTGTCCGAATTCCGTGTTTGTTCTGTTGCATGGCCTCTTGAGTAGCGGGGAGGTGAGCGGCTCCATTTATGTTTACCAGCATTTCCTGAAAACCCCTGACCTTTAACTTCCCGATCACGACCAGCACCTCGGTCAGGACCACCTCTGTTGTGATTATTTGAATTACGTTGGTCGTTCGATCGATTGGAGCCGCTTCCTTGGCCGAAATAACGTGATGAACCAGAACTGCTTTCATTACGAACCCATGGTGCAGATTTTGGATATGCAGGTTTGCCTTTGTCATCAAATATGTCAACTCCTCTTCCTTTTCCTTTCCATTTGTACTTGGAAACACTTTGGCTGAAGTCGACATGAATTCTTCTATCGTCAATTAGTACGTTGTCCATCTTGAAATATGCATCTTCGCAAGCTTTCTTGTCTTCAAATTCAATAAAAGCATACTGCAAGGACTCCCCCGATTTGTTGTCGCGGATAACTTCACAACTGCAAATAGTAATATTCATTAGACGAGTTAAATAAGCTTAAACATTAGTAAAAAAAACATCATGAATAATTTGAAGTATCCTTCAAAGTAAATTCGCCCTGATAATTTGTAAATCCACTCACTTTTTAATTTTTCCAAATCTGCTAAAAATGATTTCCAGGTCTTCATCTGAAGTAACTGGATTTAATTTGCAGACAAACAAAACATTTTCTGGCGGAGCAATATCAGCATCCGGAAGATCTCCAACCATTTCTAAAATGGTAGCTCTGGACTTTGCTTCCTTTTCTTGAATCATTTCTTCAATTTCCTCCATCGTTTTCCCATCTAAATCATCCATGTCCTCATCAGCAGCTAGTCGTCCACCCATCATGCGCTCTGGAGTTGGGGACGGAGATCGGCTGGGAGGGACAAGGCCAGGTGGGTCATTAAATGGATCCTCCAAAACTACCGTGTGATTAATTCGAATATCTTGATAGGGGCGATTAGTTTCATCACAAATTGTTTCATTGATTTTACTCAATATTTCGAAACCCTCTGCAACCTCTCCAAAAATACAATGATCTGCGTCCAAGTATGTCAAGTGCTCGTCCAGTGTAAAGAAAAATTGAGAGCCTAACATTCCATCCCCACAATTAACCATTGACACCGTCCCCGGTTTAGAGTGCTTTAAGCGAGGGCCTTTCTCTGCTTCGTAGTAGCGACCCTGCTCACCGTACAGTACCCTGCAAGTACGATAATATTATTACAACAATATTAATACATATATACATGTAAAATATAATAATAATCAATAATGTCATTTTATAGATTTAAATTACCCAAAAATGGATTCTCCACCCTTCCCCGACCCAGTTGGATCACCAGTTTGCGCTATAAAATTCCTTTGGATGGTGTGGAATAAGTTGAAATTGTAGTACTTCATTTTGCATAGCTTCAAAAAGTTTTTACAGGCTGACATAAAAAATTAAAGAATTCAAAATCAGTGAGTTAATGTTCAAGTAAACAATGCAATTTCCAAGATGGCACTTACTTTTTGGCCTCTCCTTGACGTAAAGGTCGATGGTAATGTCACCTTGCGTTGTTTCAATTACTACCGACATTCTTCTATTGAGGAGGACAAGTAATACCACCAAGTAATTAAACTGTGTATGAATGAACTATAAAAATATTATTACATGCACAAAACTCTAATTTATTTCACTAAATTGTACCCACTCCCCAACAATCGAGTAAACTGCTATTACACGCAATTGAACTCAAAATCACTGCAAAATCTGAATTAATTTAATTTGCAAAAAGAAAACTATTTTTATCGGTCTCCCAACTTTTTAAGGTTTTAGCAAAACGACTGACTGGCGGCTCCTTGGCTTGAGATTCTCAACAAGACCCAACCCAACCAAATAATTTTGTGAGGTGAGATGAGAAACAAAATTTATACTCAACCTGCTAATCATCCATCCGTCTCATTTTCATTGCAGACTTCAACTAACCCACCAGTGTGCAAGTGGTACGTCCTCCGGCTTATCCTTGTGTGCCTTGCAAATTTCCGAAGTACTTATTCTCATACTGCTAAGATGACGGCATCTGGGGCCGGAGAAAGCAAAGAGAACAACGTTCTGGAAGGGGTAGTCAAAAGTAGGAAGGTGAGACAAGAAGGTACTTATTTCATGGGGAATTATGTTGTGCAATTATTATAATTAGCTAATTGAAATGTGCAGATGAATAAGCCTCTGATGGAAAAGAGGAGGCGAGCACGGATTAATAGCAGTCTGACCAAGCTTAAAGAGTTGGTCTTTGATAAGGAGTCTCAGGACAAGGTTAAATAAAGGGCAAGGTTTAGGAGAAAGTAAAGAATACCAGTAATAATAATTATGTAAAAATTTCAGATTCTGAAATTAGAAAAAACGAACATTTTGGATCGGACCGTTACTCATATCCAAGATTTACACCGACAGCAATTAGTCCATCCTTGTTTCAATGAGGGTTATCAGGTATGGGAGGCAAATTGAGATATATTCAAGGAATTAAGAACTGAAGACAAAACTTGATATCTTACTTATAGGAATGCTTAACAGCGGTTGTAAAATTTCTGCTTAAACGAAAATCCTCGCTGGTGAGCGAAATAAGCAGATTTTTGCAGGATCGAGAGGAAAAATCATCATCCTTTGATGTCCCAGAGTTACCTCCAGTTCATTCGAGGAAGGAGGCTGACATCCGAACTTTTCCCGCGGGTACAAGAGCAGATTTTTGTCCGCATTTTTACATTTTACAGGAAGTTCATGAAAGTTTGACATTAGAAATGCCTCTCGACCTCTCTCTTCGTGATACTCGAAGCCTGGACTACATTGGCATTTGGAGGCCTTGGTGTCGCACATTAGTACAGCCACCTTTTGGGTCCTTCACATCTAAAAATACCTCCGACCCCATCCCACTCCCGTATTAAAGTGACTCTTATAATATTAAGCAATATTATCTAAAATATCAACAAGTGTTTTTTGAACGGAAGAGCACGCCCAGCACAAAAGTAAACCAAGCGACTAAAATCGCCTCGGTGGCAATTACGGAAATGAATTGATCTGTGTCTCCCTCCGTCATCCATCCCAACGATAAGTTCATTCTCCGCTAATTCACAAGTGTGGAACAAACCCTTCCACAGTTTGTTACACATTCTGAATGTGACATTCATAATGATGATGGGAATGGGGATGAATAGAACCAAACTGATACACAGGAACTTACTTAATGCTCTGTCAGTCAAGGGATTTGCCTGTTGTAATATTTATTATTCACATCTCTCGGTGCGGTGTAATGAGCTATGCGACTGAATAACTTTTCGTCAACTTACTACTGCCCACGCCACTTATGCTACTACTTACAAAAACACATTCCACTTCCTGTAGACGGGATCAAGTTCACTAATTAGTAGACCATCCCATTATCTAAATATGCAATACATAAGGAAAAATAGTCTGCTGCACCTATGTAGCCATTTAAATACGTAAGAAAATAAAAAAAGACGACCAAAAGCATGACGGCAACAGACTCACCTGTGCATAACAAGAACAATCTTTTAAAAAGTGTACTCGGAATATTTTTAGTAAATGCCATTTTTGCAGATTTTGCATTTTACGTATTCCTTTGGATTACAATAAATACAAAATGTTAATTTATTACAATATATGTACGAGTATCCCATTGGGAGGAGGATGCGATAAATGTTAATCAATATACAAGATCAATATCTTTAAATTAGTACTAAATGAAGGATTTCATGTTTTATTTTAAACCATCAGCACAGAATGAATGTGAGTAACCACAAACACATGTATAAAATTGTGAATAAACTCTTAATAAACCCCGAATATTTTGAGCTTACCTAGTGTTATTTATGAAAAAATAATTACAGATTTTTGTATGCATTTTTCAAGCTATCCACAATAGTACACGTGTAACACAATTTAGGTATGATGTAATGTTAAACATGTTGGCATAATGACCAATTTAAAATAGGTTCTGGCCTGACAGCATTTAAAAATTTGAGTCTTCTAAACTAACACTAAACTCATGAAATAATACAGCTTTATGTACTTTTTGTCTAACCGAATAACCGAAATTAACCGGTTCACACTAATTAAATATTATACCTGCCTTACCTACTGGCTACCTAAATTACGATTGCAAATTCATAAATAAAATACCACTTGAACCATGGCTGCTCGAATTGGAAAGCAAAAATCGACAAATGATTTTGCAGTGAAGTTGGCACAGCGGACCAGATTCAGCTCAGAGGAGGTACACATTGTATTTCAGAAACCTAAAAAAATTATATTCAACAGAATCATTAATTCATTTCATTGCTGAAATTCGAATTCAAATTTGATATTTCAGTGTCGATCTCTTCTTTTCATACACCAAAGAATGACAGCCCTCGGAAAAGTGGATAGACTGCGATTTCGTGAAGTTTTGCACGCTGCCTTTGATATCACCGATGATGTCATGTTGGATCGTGTGTATCGTGTGTTCGACAAAGATAATGATGGAATTGTAAGTAAATTGTATATCTCATTAATTTTAGCCAGCGATTCACGTTTAGCATATCATACCGGTACATCGTTTTAAAACAATAATCCTGCATTTAATTAATACTCCTTTCTCTATTACTCTACCGATTTAGATCAATGAGTTGGAATGGGTCCAAGGAGTTTCCATACTCTGCCGTTTGTTAAAAATTATATAATTTTTTAATGACTTTTATAGGAAACTAAACATCTCTAAAGCCTTTTGATTATTTTTAGGTGGCTCACCTGAACAGCTTATCGACTTTTGTTACACGGTTTACGACATTAACGGTGACAAGTCTTTAGCTCGAGAGGAATTGTCCCATTGTCTCAAAGGAGGATTGATCCCATACGCTGGAGTAATTAATGCCGATGAAGTAGAAGAAGCAATGAGAGAAGTTGTGGAAATTGTGAGTTAAATCTAAAAATCAACCATCGAATGAGAAACAATAAAGTTGCAGCTACAAGATAGCAGGAACTTTTTCTTAATTTTCATAACTGAAATGCTTACAACATTATTTTCAACAGGGAATGAAAAAGCTGGATAAGGATAAGGATGGTCAGATAACCCAGGAGGATTTTACCAATGCCTGTTACTCTGACCCCCTTCTACTTCAATCCATCGGACCTTGTCTTCCTCCTGCAAGGTCCTTGGCAGGTTCATGATAAACATTCAAGAATACTGCTACATATACTATTTGGTGATTGACCAGGCTGAAATTTATTATCTCTATATTTCATTCAGCATTTATGGCCACTTTTACTGAAAACTATCGCACCTATTCTACTGAATGGAATGGTATAATATCTTTGACTCAATAATATAATTTTCATTGTTTCCGACAGTTTCACAAAATACTAAAATAATATAGACGAATGGAAAGAGCAACAAAGGCGAATTGAGGCTGGAGAACCATTGGAAACTTACTCGGTGAGGGAGTTTGGGAAATCCATTTATCCAGGGTCACGGTCAAAATCCAGAAAAACTGGTGCTATGGCTGGACTTCGGAAGACAATGGGGGCAACGGCTCCAGGCGTGAGCCGTAGTAGAAAAGTTTTGCAATCTTGAGAAAGTTTCAATTCACATGCAAAGTATACAAATGGATCGATCATGTCCTTATCAAATACAATAAGCAGATCAAATTAACAATTCACTCCTAACGTACAAAAACAAATAAATGTGAACTTAAGCCTTTTGGAGCGAAACATTTCAGCTGTACAGATTTATTGTACAAAGTCAATTAACAATCGCTCCCATCAGAGTAACATCTTATCATCAGTACAATGAATTAGTAGCTCTAATAGGAAGGGGGTGACATTCAGTATTGAACACCCATTGATCAAGTGAAATAAGATCGTCTGTACTAAAAATCAAGTACAAATATTTCAAAGTTTCTGCAAGGAAGAAAGTTTGTTGAACATCATCCTGCACGGGGTTGAGAGCGTTTGTATTCCTTAAACCACTGTAACCACGTCCAGGCCCTGCCTTGGAATACCGCTCAATGCTCTGTGCCGCATCCCACGCCCAATCACGATATTTACGATCCCCCGTAATCCTGTACATAACGAAATATGACTCAATCACTTCTGGTCGTAAAATATAGGGACGGTCACTGTCACTTCCGGCTTCAGCTTCTAAAGTTTCACTGAATCTAAAAATTTCTGGCCCTGCAATAAGAAAATTGCGAAAAATTAATGAGTGTGATACCCCGCAATAAAGAGAATGACAATTTTGACTAACCAATGTGGGTATTTGTACGAATATAACTTTCGTGGCAGGTGGATGTAAAATTCTGCCCAACTTCAGCATCACGGGCTGCATTTGAATTATCGGGGTCCACGTGAGCTCCTGTGGCAAAGATTTTTTTAATTTATGAGCCGGACCAAATAATTATAAACTTTTAAAAGAAATTACGCCCACCAACCTAAAGCGAACATCCCTCCTGTGGTCAAAAATCATATTAAATTTTTTGGATCAAATAGTTTTAATTAAAAAAAATCATGGCTAACCTGCAAAGCAAGCCAAATGACCCACAACATCATCGATAGCTCCTCCGCGGTATTCAGCAATATATAGCAAATGATTCTGAGGCGAAACTTTG
>JAAXNX010001766.1:0-16215 GCA_036491905.1 Folsomia manolachei | reverse complement strand
TAAAGTCAATCCAACAAATCCAACTACACATTTTGAAACATGACTCTATCCTGTCGTCTCTTCTTCATCATAATATGATAAGGCTTTGACAGTATGTTTACTGGTGTGTGACATTTTTTTACTGGAGATTTGCAATACAAACCATTCTTCAACAAGAAATAACTCTTCAGAAAGTCAATTGGTTTGGTTGACACGGCTTGTTTCTCAATGCGTTTATTTCCAAAACCCGAGCAATGCGCAAGCAAATAAGCTATTATAACTCAGTTAGAAAATTATAGAAAAAAACACCACAAGCCAAGTTATTTGCAAAAATATTTAAACACTTGAAGCGTGAGTGACTACACAAGGATAAGAACTGAATCCATTTCGAAGGATTTACCATTTTCAGCCGGATCTCCTTTTTTCGTAGCTGCATTTCCCATATTTAAAAATCTCCCAAGTAATGGGAACTAACAAACGAACACTAGAGAAGGTTTTAAGGCTCTTGCTGACCCCTTCAAAACGGGGTAAATTAGCTGAATAATAGATCCACCCACCCACACGGACTAAACACAAACCCAACCACCAAACTAACCACACGACGGTGTTCTTTCTGTCACCTTCTCCTCGTCACACCCACACCCTACAATTCCTTCCTTCTCCTAACGATAAGAAGCCCGTCGTCAGCAGAGACCATAAGGGGCATAGACATCCGACGACGACGAGGTCATGGTGGCAGTGGAAGACGGCACTGGTTGGTTTACTTTGGTTTTTGGAAAGACAGTCAACCTCTCGGGGCTTTTTGTTTGAATGCGTCAGCAACTTGTTCCTCTCGCAATGAGGAAAATTATCGTTAAAATTATCGTGATGACTGAAGAGTTTTCCCTTGATTGTTCCAAATTGCAAGTTTTTCTCCTTATACTCACGAACACATAATCACTCTCTTGACATTATCACCCGCTCGTCTTCTTTCTAACCTCGATCCCTTCCCCTTATCTTACTTATCCCTCGTCACAACTTACACCGGACGTCTTTACAAACTGAAGTCATCCAACCAGACTAAACGTCTTATCCCCTTCCACTTGACCAGTCCACCAGAGGTTAGGTGGGGTAAGCGCTTATCTTACGTATAGACGAGAGGACTAGTAAATTATTGTTGGTGGTGTAGTGCTGGTTTTTCCTCAGTTGTAGAGTCTGGTTATTTGTGGTGATTGGAACCTCTGACTGCTAGCTTTAAAGTAAGTATAATAAGGTGCGGTGGTGTGTTTTCTCACGTTGTAATGCAATGTCGTTCTTGTTTTGCAGGCACGGCACAATGTTTTGTGCTTTAAGTGAACTGTTTGAGTGAGACTGGTGTTATTGCATTACTACTTCTGCTGCCTGCTGAATGAAGGATGAGAGCGAGGTATTAAAAAGTTGGTTTGTACTTGGGTATGGTGTATGGCATGCACTACTGTGGGCCCGGATCCCTCTGAATGAATATGAGCCGAATGAACCAATCCAATCCAACTCTTTTTTAGCAGGAGCAAGTAAGAACACAACTACTACAGCAGAACTTTAGGAGACAGAATGAGTGAGGAGTATACAAAGGGAGATGGCCGATCCACAAAAATCGATCAAAATGGAAGGGAATGTAGCAGATCCCACTATTCGCATCAACCAACCAACCCCAGAGCCATCCTTACTTATGCTAGTTGCCCTAAACTTCAAGCCACCTCATTGCAGGTCGCCACTGTCGAGAAGCTTTAATAAAAAACCAGTTGCCCTCTTTCTCCAGAGGCTTAATTCTGGTATCCAAGTAATAATTATATAATTATAGTTACTTGGTCCCTCTGGCAGTCAAGAGTAAAGTCAACTTAATGAATGGGATGAAACTCTAGTGACAGTATGGGTGGATGAAGTCTTCAAAAGAAATATGTAAGGATTGTCTCATTTTGGCAAAATCTTTTTGCATAGAATTCTTTCTTAGGTCATCCCACATACTGCAGAGTCCCGTAGTAATCGTCTTCAATTGTTCACTCACAAACGAGTGCCAACAATCCATCCACTATTATCACATGCTATTTATCCTCCTTTGTGTCCGAGGATATCATTTCAAATAGATGAAGATGGATTTGGTAAAGATATTTTGATGCACTCGTCATCTATTACGCCTTACAAATCAAGTTACGACTGACTTGTTTTTAACCTACATTGGCTACTTCCGATGGTGAACTATTGATACAGGAATTGAGATAGGAGGTGGATTAGTCGAGCCAAACAAATTCATAATCATCTTGAACACTTGTTTGGCATGCATAAAAGGGATGCGTGTTGGAAAGTTAGTCTATGTTTGGTATAATTGTTGATTGCATCCATAACTTGGTTTGTGAATTGAATTGACAACTCCAATTAAAGAATGCAGATAAATCACTGGCCGGGAGTAGTATGGTCTGAACCTTAAATGGAGTTTGATAAAAATAAATCTTCGGTATGGGGTTGAGCCCGCAAACTATATATTGATCAAAGCCGACGACAAAAGAAAAGCAAAAAGGTGAATTTAAGGTAGCCGACGTGAGTACAAATCAAAAACAAACTTGCCAAACTTGTTTGCATCTAAACTGCTTAAAATGATTTGCATTTCCCAGCAGATTGCATTGAACGATTGAACTTTAGTGTGGAGTCAATATGCGTAGTGGGGACACCTACAAGGTATCACGTCGTCCTCCATTATACGCCCAATAAACCATCAAACAAAACACCTTTCAAAGAGTCAGAGGATTTTACATATGTAATGAACGAAGTACAATTTGATCTTTGTAACCTTTTGCGGAAACCCAACAAATCTAGGGTTTTTTGGAATTATTGAAACACAATGCCATGAATTGGATATCTTGAGGCAGAACATTCATCTCTAGACTCAACTTGCTATCTCTGTTACACAAAAATATTGCGGTTTGCGAAATCTTGTAGAATTTAAGGTGGTTGAAAATAATTTAAATTTCACGATCCTTCTTTAAAAAGAACTTTAACATTAAATAAAAATAACAAGTTCCAATGCTTTCATTGAATCTTGCCAAGTGAAATAATCTTTGAAAAACATTGTCAAATTAAACCCTTTAATCGTACAACCGGCATTTGAATCAAAGCAGAAAACTTCTGTAGGATTTCCGAAGTAAAGTCATGGAGTGTGTTCGACATGCGACACCATCAAATATAAATAGACTATACGCTCTTAACTATACAGGCAAATTTATTGCAACATCTACGCAAAAGACTTCATCGAGTTGATCCAAATCTCAAGTCAAGCAGTATTCTGCAGAACAGAATACTAAATTTTAGTGCCAAGCCTGCTATGAAAAATAATCGTCAATGAATGAACAAATGTTCTTTTAAGCGATGTGTATATTAATCCCTTGGCAATGAAATCGCAATGTATCCGAGCAAATAATAATTTTTGGTAGAATAATTTATATAGTTTGCTCGATTTTGATTTTGAATTAATTCGTGCAATTTCATAGGCAATCAACATGCTGGAGTGGCTTATTGATGGAACATGGTTCCCATTACAACTCATTTACCACCCACACGCAATGTAATAATTTCAATTATGAATAAAAATGAATCATATTCACAGTCACGAAATTTTTTTATTCCAACATTTGCCAGAGAAATGAGCAGACTAGATGGAGAATATTTTTTAAGCAGCTCACAATATCACCACCAAGAAACAACATTTTGGCTTTGACACTCCAGGTCAACTTTAACTATCTGCTAACTTGTACTTTATTTACAACGACGAAAAGTTCGAGTTGGTTCAAGGCCTGGCTCAAAGTGCTGTTGCTAAATTTAGGGGCCAGTTCATAGATCTCGGAGATGGATCTTGCCCAACAAAATGACACTCTTCCCCATATAAACTGTAACTAAGTCTTAAACGAATTATTCATGTNCTGTTGCTAAATTTAGGGGCCAGTTCATAGATCTCGGAGATGGATCTTGCCCAACAAAATGACACTCTTCCCCATATAAACTGTAACTAAGTCTTAAACGAATTATTCATGTACTCATCGTGGTAATGTTATGTAGACGTTCCAAAAATACATTTAACGATATTTGTAGTTCACTAAGCTTCCTTAAAAAAGGAACACGCTTCAATAAAATTGTATTGCTGTTTGCGAATATAAAGAATATTCATTCAATTTCTGCGTGTAATTATTTCAATTTAAATATTTGATGTGATGTGAAAAATTTGCGCAATTTGCATAGTCTTCAAGCTCATAATTAAAATTTGTCCGGCATTAACTGTTCCATAATTAAATGATTTTGAACAGGTTTGCCATTGTTAGGAATCCTTACAGACAACCGCAACCATCTCTCGTCAAGTTGACAGACGACACAATAATAGACACTGTAATTAAATGCCGACAACTTTACAACTTTTCAGTATGCTGCATTATTTTATGTTGTATTTTTGTGATGATAATGGTCAAGTGGCGAGCAAGCAAAATGACTGACAGGGGAATGATTTTTCATTAATCAGCTTCAGCTCTCAAATAATTACATGCAGCTTTTACATATCACATTGAATTGAATTGCCAGATATTTGCAAGAATTTTCTACTGCCATCAACTATAGTGCTAAAATCCATGCAATGTACACCAATACAACTACTGTAGTAGGAAGAATGCGCAGTCTACAGGGCTTATGTGGATAAAGTTTGCTGGAAAACGGCCAAATGGCTCAATGTCAAGTTACTGATATTGGTCTGCAATGAAAGACAGGACAAAAACAATATTGTACATGTTGCATTGTGTTGCATTGCAGTAATATGAGAAGCTTAAGAATTGTGATTAAAAATTAGTAAACTGGAAAAGCTAAAAATATTAATTCAAAAAACCAACTTACGAGCGTCGATTCCCTTATTGTTAGACTTAGATAGAGGATTTGTTAGAGGGGTTAATGAGCCTCGAATGGAGATGGAAGTGGGAGACTTAGAAGCAGTAGTCGTGCTTGGTTTATCTGCATTTAATAAGATGATCATAATACTTGGTATGAATTGTCACCCAAATGAAAATTAGATGCTAGGCACAACGCTGACGGGAACATGAACAGACCTACGTAAATGCAGAAACATAATTTGCCACAAGGATGATATAACCACAGGACGGCATCAAACACAAAACTGACCATGACAATGTCAATACTTCTTGGAACAAAAAATAACACAACAAATATATATGACAAGTGAATGGACATGCAAATGAGAGAACACGAACAGTTACATATTTCGACATTGTATAAACAATACTAACGCAGGGCTCAGACAAAATTTTGAATATGATATGATACAGAAATGTCCCGATGACCGACGCCGGGTAAGAACATGTGCGTAATTTCTTTTAAAAAGACATCTCCCCATTGATACAATTGATAATGTCGATTCGACAATTCACACTTCCGGCCCACATGAATCCGGATTTGTTCATCACAAAACAAACTTTAAACGGTATGCCTCTTTCAGACACAACAAAAATCCGTGTTGTAAACTCAAAGACGATAAAAAATAATGAGAAACAAGTGTGAGAAGCTACAAAAAGACACATGAAAATGCGGATAATGCCATAAAATAAAAGCAATAAAAATCATGCAAAAATAAAATATGATGAACTTACATTGGGCAAAATGAGCACTATTGTTGGAGTTTTCGGGGACAGCAGATGCGGAGGAAGACCCGTTAAGACTTAGACTAGGGGACACTCTGCTCCCGGGTGGGGCTGCGTTAGAAGAACTTCCGCTCCCACTACCCACCCCACTCTCTTCCGAACGTCGTAGTGAGGCACCTTTGCTAGGTTGTGGAGCTTCCGATCCATCAGGCTCATTTCTTGTGTATGAACTGCTTTCTTCCACAATTTTAGAAATGCTCACCGGTGTCACTTCTGGAAAAATTAGATTATAAATTAATAAATAAATAAATTCAAGCTAATGAAATTACTTAATTATGACAACTGTCGAGTTTCATAAGCCACATTGATAAGATATATATCAGTAAATCTACTTGGAAGTTGACTCGATTCAAGAGTTTTACTTACAATTTCCACTAATTGTAAATTAATATTTAGCTATCAGAGCCAGATAATCTGACACAGTTGAAAACCCTTACAGTGTGACTACTAATTAGTCACTAATCCCAAACCCAATTAAAATAATTGAAAAGAAACCAATGACCCATCCTGCTCCCCAAACTACGTAATTAGTCACAAGGAAAAAATCAAATTGATAAAAAGACCTTCTTCAGCTTGATCGTCAACGTTCTTCATAAGTATCCATCAAAGAGGGAAAAGTTATCAGACTCATTCTGATGTCCACAGTACGTTCGTGATTATCTGACATTGTACAGCTTGGTTATCAGGATAATTGAAGAGATAGTTAAACTTTAATTGTTGATTTTAACTGATTTCTTTGGAGAGCTCAAGAAAAGTGAGCCCAACTCATTCAACTGCGTGGTAGCGATAGCAGAAAAGGCGCCGTCCCAAAATATTTGGGGAATTTGAGATTTTTGTAATTGAAGGATTTTTTTTTTAAATTTTTTATCAAAAGGAATAAGTTTCTGGCGTAATAAATTATGGCGGATAAGAACACTTGTGTATCAGTTGGGTTATCATTGGACACCTGGGTTGTAAATGGGTAAAAGTGTGATTTTCGTGATTTATGGAGGTGCCATCTATCGGTTGCTGGTAAACGGCCTTTGTTCCACAATAACCCAAAAAAACGAATTGCATGAAAATGTTGAGGTCTTATTTTATCTAAAGCTTGTAATAAAATAGAATTTTATCTTATGAAAATGGCATCCGATCACTCCATTCAAAGTAACGATAATTATTTTATCTACTACATTAAAGAAAATTCAAGCATTATGAAGTTTTCCTGCAATGTAAAAGTTGTCTTTATATTGTTCTTTGTATTTCCGTTATTCAGCAATTGAATGTACTTATCAAGCTAAACAGACGTTTTTTAAACATTGACGAGTTTTCACATCTGAACATAAATACGGAGTTAAAGACTTGTATATATAGTATAATTTCCTGCAACAAAATGAGGTGAACTTGGACACCCGGTAAAAAAAAAGTCTGAAACATTACAATCATGTCCATACTCTCCATTGTCATTGTTCTCATTGTATCTACCGACCGACTTACCCGGACTCTTCTTCTTTTTCTTGAAAAAAGGCATGATTCCCAAACAGTTCATTCACAAACACAACCTAAAAGCTTGACCACTTAATTTTCTTCCAATGTCTTCTAATTCACTCCATTTTCACAAAACTTAATGTCATTGACTGATTCACGAATTCACAATCATTGGCAGATAACACTTTTAGCACGCTGCCGGAGTCACTGATACACTTAAATGTTACATATCGTTTACGCTTCTTGCTTTATTTTGCAAAATTCGCCAATCTGCATAGAATCCTAAAAGTTCTCGAGAACAAATTTGGCTGAAATAAGTCGAGGCGGCGTCAATGATTGCTTTGAACAAACTGGTCCAGGTAGATGAGCTCCCAGCCTCACCTTAGCGTGATAATGGAGCCCTGGACTTCGCACTTGCTAAAATATTCAAAAATCAAATTTGGTGATAACAAATGATTAGAAATTCCACCACCCACCATTCAACATAAAACACTAGGTGATCCCACCATTTAAAGAGAGTGTATAAAGGGAAATGTATGTAGTTGTGATCCATTCAGATTCGCAGGCTTATCATATCTACTCGTGTTTGTATGAAGATTCATTTATTATCTCTAGGTCCCACTCATGTAGGTTTCTACGCTATCCGCCTTTTGACGCCTGATTACATTCTGTTTAATTTCAACATTTGTTCGCCAAGCAACTACTACACACCCCCGATGGACAGCCGTCAGTGCCAACATGCAGAATGACGAGGTTTTGTGTACATAAAGCGGAGGTAACAGGAGCCGGTATTCATAATAACAAACTAATTGGGTTTTCGTAGTCAAACATTTTCACAAATCCGAGGGAGGAAGCTATCTTATTAGTATATTGGAAATGCAGGGGATTTCATTTCGCCCCCTTTTCTCTCGTGGATAGTTCCTGGAGATCAGATAATTGTGTGAGTAATGGAAATAAGTAGGATGCACTTACTCATTTATTGCTCGGAGTTCCTACATTTATGTCCGTGCCAAACTTTCTCCAGGAATGCATTCGGGTGTTTTATCTGTTTGAGTCTCAAATTTTATACTACCACACTGAGTGTGGCACAGTATCATAATCAAAGAGAGGATCAAATTTGTTAAAATGAGACTAAGTCAATGTCATTCTTTAATTTAGTTGATATTAGTAATCGCAGTCTTGAAACAATCTGAGTAAAAGTTCCAAAACTTCTACCGCAAATAAACCTTCTAGCATATTGTAGCTCTTATTGAGCTGTAGAGTTGCAGCTTGTAATGACACAGTCTTTAAGATTTCTCATAAATGTCACAAAAATCTCATCCACTAAAATGATGGTCTGTAGGTGTCTGTGAAATTAAGAGTTACCAACCGTTGCACCATTACACCGTTGAAGACGAAATAGCCCGAGAGAAAGTAACAATAATTATGACAGCCAAGTGTTCCTACCACGTGAAGGTGTTGAGAAGAATGAGTGATTGAGTGAGTGAGTGGTGACAGTGTCATTGTGTGTTTTAGAGTAACATGAACTTTACTTTCTCCAACTCATCATCAGTTTGTGGCAGAAGAGGCTCGACAGGTGTGCAAACAGTAGAGAGAAAGAAGTGAGTGGAGCTATGGGATGGAGGAGATAGATAGGAAAAGGGAAAAGTTGTTTGTCACAATTTGATCTTTTGTTAAGAATCTTGGATAGACGCTGGAAGACAAGTTCCAATCCAAACCACTTTCCCTGACTCATGTCATATCACCAGACAGACAGTGGAGAAAGCATTGTGTCCCATATACTCCATTTCGGAGTGAGACCACAACTACTACTCCCAGAGAAGGAGTTCTTTCTCAATTTGACTTTGATTGCTGACATCACATACACTTTTTCACTTTTTTTTAAGTTCAAGTCGAGCATGGAAGACCTAGAATACTTTGGATAGAGGAAGAGCAAGAGTTTTCCTCTTCTGATTGATTGATCCCGGATAGTAAAGTAAACCTTTGGAGGATTTATTCCAAATCTTTCTCCTATTACTTGCTATTTAGTCTGGAAAAGTTAAATTATCCTACCTTCCTTATTCTTATTCTATTTTTGCAAAGGCTAATTGTGCCCGATGGGAATGGGTTTCTGAATCATTGATATAAAAGGAGGTCCCAGATATTACTTTGGAACTGAGGTATAAAGATAGTTTAATACATTTAGCGACGTTACCGATATTTGTGGAGTCATGCAAATACGATCTTTTTACACATCCCACAAACACTTTACCTGGAACTGTAAAGAATTTAAAATCCCACTATGTTGACCTGTTCCATTTAAATAGCTCCAAGGACACGTTGGTTATACACTTGGCGTAAATTTTGACACCTTCTAATTTTACAGGAAAATTTAACAATTCAACACTCAAGAAAAATCAGACCACTGTCATCCTACTACTTTTATTTCAGAGACTAAATCTCTTTCAATGAAGGCAACGCAGCATGAATTATATTCCATGCCGGTGTATATTATTAACAATGCTTTACATTGAACCTAACGTAACCTCAGTTAACTATTCTTACCTCGCATGCGATGGTGACAAAGTAAAAATGTTGCAAACATATACCCACGAGGGAACAATGGCACAATACGAAGCACAGATCCACACGAAGGATCCAATACATGAAATGGGTTGGGATATTCATTTTGCATTCCTAAATTCAGATTTAAATTAACGCCACAATACACTCAACCCTCCTGCAACTATTCTAATATCCGAAGCAATCAACGCTACATAGCTTGATAAAGACGTTGACTTGTGCATCTGTATGTAATGTGGTTCAGTGCTATAATTCTTGCTCGAGCTCACTGTTGGAATATTTCAACCCCATCATCATGAGGATAATATTCGTCCAGGATTGCTCGCTCATTTTTAAAAATATGCCACCACGGTCACGACACGAAGGCAGTTCATTCTGGATAAATCTCACATCATCATCAACCATCCTAACGTAATAATATTCTGTAGCATAGCAATCTGTGGGAAAGAGCTAAGTTTGGTTCAACTAACAGGACCTAATCACCCATGAGTTTGAGCTGTTTTTACTTGGAGAAAATGAATAACCATCGATGATGGGTTATTATCTATTTTACACTGATACGAACCAACGTTCTGTACGATGCGATGGTGGAGAAGATCCGATACATGGTGGAGAAGATCCGATACATGGACACGATAATTTCACAAGTAATTTTTGTGTATTTGGACACAAAGAAATTTTTATATAATGTTTCATCTTTTGCTCAATGTGTCAGGTCATGTCATCCACTTGTAATTCCGCTAATCTGCGTCCAACCGGGTATAATGCTGGGTTATATCAATTTTGCAAACAGATCCGTTGGTCCTGAACTAAAGGAACAGTAACCAAATGTCAATGCAGGTTAGGATTCATGCACCATTCACTCTAGAAAAGATTTTTAACGGGCTCATCATCTTGATGTATAATGCATGCGGCAAACTACAGTTTGGTCATTAAATTTCTAGTTTTCATGAGAAATGCTAAAACATGACATGAGTGACACAATATATTCCATTTATGGGCACTATAGTCTCTGGTAATTGATTAAGTTTTTTAAAATATGTGTGGTCAGTAATTTTGTCTCATGGTCAATTTTTGTGTGTTCAGTAACTAGACTAGACGAAGGAGTTGTGAATGGCCAAGAAATCTTTATAATAAATCAGTAAACTCAAATATGCGTCTTGCAAGTTAAATTAAAGGGAAAAGAATAAAAAACTAAGACAAAAGACTTTAAAATCACCATCTTGTATCTAAAACTACAAATTCAAGTTCCAGGCAAGAGCGTGTTAAATTTCGACTAGGACAAAAATATAAATAATTCAGAAAGCTGACTGCTCTCATGACGGATTCTGTCCCTTTGACCCACATTATTTACTGTGTTATGTAACTGATCAACATTACTTACCATCCGTTTTTTTGAAAGCGATTTAATGACAAGAGCAAGGTGCAAATGAAATTTACAAATGTCCCAC
Organism: Folsomia manolachei; assembly: GCA_036491905.1. Lineage (NCBI taxonomy): Eukaryota > Metazoa > Arthropoda > Collembola > Entomobryomorpha > Isotomidae > Folsomia > Folsomia manolachei. The sequence continues at coordinate 5,057 of JAAXNX010001766.1, read as the reverse complement.
AATACATACAAGTCTGTGACCATTTCGGAGACATGAAAAAGGAAAGTTGCATTGAAAGCGGGTGAGTGAAAGGAAAATTGGATTTGCTTTTCTTCCCAAGCTAACCAACATTGCCTGTGGACAAGGTTGGTTTGTCTCCAGTTGCAAAATACTTTCCCAATTCTTTCCCTTCCTATGAAAATGAATAGAGATATAAAATGTTGCATGGTTACCCTTTTGTCTGCAGTGGTCAATATCTAGCAAAGTTTGGGAGTGAAGGAAAGCAGGAAGAAATGAACAAACGAAATTTTTTTCACTTGTGCCAAAAGATCCTAATCCAGCCTTTTCATTTCATCTGTATTTCGTCAACTCAACATAAAGCCAAAGTCAACTAAACTATAGTTCATTTCTCCGCTTTGTGTAACAAAGAAGTGAGGAAATAAAAAGAAAGTGGGTGGAGAAAGGTTGCCGAACGGGTTGAGCATGTTGCTGATACAGTTTTTGTGGAATGGGGTTAGGATTTAGATTGGGCGTGTATATATGAGTCAAATACATATCTGTAGGTTTGACTATTCGTTTTCATCATCCAAACAAATTTTGTTTCAAAAACGGAAATGGTGTGAAGGCAAAAGGGGAAATTAGAGTTTTTGTATGTATTTGTAATTGTTTTGTCATTTTATATTAATGTGATTTTCAAATTTAAGTGTGATCAATGTCTCATGGAATTAAGGAAAAAGACCTGATGTTGGTGTCGGTGACGCACCTACCGGGATGTTATCCAAAGGGAATTTGTGTAGAATTCGAAATTGAAATTTTTTAGTCCATCCAGGATTCCACTGAAACCAAACCAGGGTAAAAAAAGAGGTAAGACAGAGTGTATGTAATTGGTGTGGAAAAGAAGAGAAGTAGACACAGATTGTGAGTGTGAGTTATGATAGATAATTATGACAATCTACAAAAATGTCAAGAATACAAACATCAAATTTCTTTATGCTTACATATACCCATCAAAAACTATTGTGGATAAAGAAATTGATCGGAAACAGTCAATGATACGGTACCTCAGAAAATATTAACATATTGTTCTCAAACAAGCATTTGCGCATCATTCTAAAGAATATATGAGGAACCAAGATGATTTGACCATCAACATAAATCAAAGTCCAAACCTAACTGGAATTTATCGCTAAAGAGCATATATACCTATACAGCAGATTGGAAACCCTATTTTCATCTCTTAATTGCATATTGCATCAAGTACAGTATGTAGCAACAAGGAAAAAACATAAACTTAATTACTTTTTGAACAAGGAGTGGGTGGACCGGTGCCAATGAGGTTTATGTTTATCCTAAAAACTGTGCACACTTGCATGTAAGTGGATTCTAATGAAATTTTATCCTGTGTGCATGTAATTAATTCTGGCTTTTTACATGTTTCCAGTAAGTATTAACTCGAGTTAGAAAAACGCTGTTTTAAAAATTCGAACACTTAAAAATCCAAAAATAATATAGCAAAATAGAAATTCCGTCCTTTACTCTCGGATGGAACACTTTTTATTATAAATTTGTAGGTTAAACTAAAGTGAAAATGAAACTACAGATAAAGAGCACAAAAATGCGTATGTTTCCTTTCACGTCTAACACTCATTGTCAATTGTCTTACATGTCAAGTTCGAAACCCATTTATTTTCCTTCTAGATCGAGCTCTCATAGTGGACAGAAAACAAAAGCCGTGCCCAACTTGACAATTCTGTTTTTCATCTTCAGTTGTCAAACGGTATCGTGTGGTGACTTCATGTTGTCCGCTGATAAGTACGTGGTGACATTTAGTTATAAAATTGAAAGAAAAATATTTCGTCCAAATAATTGGATGACATTAACAAAAGATTTTTTCATCTTATTTCAAAGTCGAGCAAGGAATTTGGTATGTTTCCTGGTCTTGACTTGGAGTAAGAATAATTTTTAAATGGAAATTAAATGTTGAGAACCGGGTTCTGAGAAATAATACAAAATGTAGAAAAATTAAATTTTAAAGTCAAGCCATTGTTGTTGTGGTGAACTTTGTAAAGAATTTAGCTTCATACAGCTAGACGACAATTGAAATAAAATTTATACGAACCAACAATTAGAGAGCATTTCCATCTTATCTAGCGTAATTATGGCTGCCTTGATATATTTGCGTCTATTCTACAACATATCCAATGGCGTAACTGTGATGGGTACGTCACTCAACTCAATTCGTAGCTTAAGTCATTTAAACTTCAAATTAACGAATTTAATGCTGCGCATGAGTACAATTGTGTTAAATAAATGTAATTGCTTTTGGTAATATCGCTCATCTTCCGCTTATCATGAGATAGTAAAAATGGTACTTAATGCCGTAGTACGTATAGAGCCCCGTTTATGATAGAGTCATAGGATTTAGCATTTAAATCAGTATTGTACCAACGAATTTTCACAAGCATTTCAAATTTTAATAACTTCTTGGCTCATAATCCTGTTTGAAACTCATATAACGCAAAACACAACTAATTGTGGTATTAAACACGGCAAAAAGTTGCTTTGGGAATACATACACCTGGTAAAATGGAGGTACATTTATGAAATGCTCTTAAAATATTGATGAGGGTCTGGTTCTCATTGAATTTGCAAGCTAAAAATGGACGTAAAGTAATTGGGATATTAAAGCACTACACTTTATCCAACATATATCCAATGGAGCAAAGGTGCTACTTGTAATTGACAAACGGAACATTAACATGCCTTACATACGTCCCACTTCACAATGCCATAAACTCAACTCACGATGGATGAAGGCAATGTTAAAAATATGGGATCTGTCCTACTGAAATAATGTGTCGCTGTAAAGTAAGACACGCTATCTCCCGTGTTGTGTAAGAAGGTAATTCATTATGGCCTAAGTAACTGTTGGACTGAAATTGGGCAATGTCGTCAAAATTAAACCGATGCCAACGAAAATGTCGGAAAGCAAACATTTAGAGATTAGCTTTGACGTAGGGAATTTGTCAACTAATCCGCAGTAAATGAATTGTCCAAGGGAGGATCATGCGACGGATATGAAGGACCTGTCTCAATATCTGACACTTTTTCATCTTCCGATTCGAAGTAATTTCACTGCAAAAATGTTGTGTCAATTTAAAATTTCTTTAGTAGCAAACTGCTTGGAACCCAACATTTCAATTGTAATCCTATTCGACCAGTAACTTAACTTTTCAGTGTGGGTGGGGCACAATTGAGATTTGATACTTTCTCTTAGTACTCGTAGATTGTTCTGTATTAGTTATATGTTGTAACTGTTAAAGAGCAGGAGAAATGTGTGGAAGATGAGTTTTAGTAAATTATCCAAAAACACGGAACTTACATTTACCTCTCCCCAATCCGGTAGCGTAGTTAAGGCAGAAACGTTGCTGTCTTGTAATCCAATGATGCAATTTTCATCAATTCAAGGTAACTGGCACTATAAATCTTTCCGATAGTTTTATAACTATACCTTGATGTAGATATTTAAGCAAAGTTCTGTCAATTCTTGAACATTTTTAAATGTTGCAATTTAATTCCAAATAATATGAATATCTGGTCAGTAGCACATGTCTACTCACCAAGTACCAATCTTGATTAACAAACTCTGGATTGCAGTTTGATTCTGTTCAATAACAAGTGCACTCACTTTTCAAGCCCTGCACATGGCTTAGTTGTTCATAAAGTAGGAAAAAACTGGTTCGACGTGAATGACATAAAATCCAGTAAAAACTTCCAATTCACAAAAGTGCTCTGAATGAGTAAGAACACGTTCAATGATTTTGATTTGTGGTTTAGATGAGACGACCACCTTGAATTGAATCCCAGCACAATTGTTGATTACCCGGATTCCATTGCAATGTTCCGGTTTCATAAAAACGGGATTCACTCTGAAACCCTTCCAGACGCCTGTTGCTTGTCTCACTTTGTTAACATCCAGCCCCAAAATTGAGAGGTTGACTTCAACAGGAACATCGGCACATTGCCAGAATATGAGACAATCCAATCCCCACTGAACAACACACCTCACTCACTTGTTCATCGTTGTATTTAATCTGCACCGTTTCTCACGGGGAACTTTGCTACGAGAGATTTCTTCCTAGATTCCTACCAAACTCAGCACTATCTAGCTAACAAAACACCAAAATCTCTCATGGTACTGACTGTGCTGTGTATGTAGCAGAACGTATTGAGATCTGATGTCATAAATGGTTTAACTCTGCCAATTCACTGTATCCCACCATTCCATTCTTCCACTAACTTGCTTACTTACACCCTTTGCATTCTCATTTGAAATTAACTATTGTCGTGTTTGAAAAACCAATTACCCACACATATCCAAGGTTTGCTCTCTATTGTGAATGCATGTAGGCAAGGAGATCCTCTTCCTCTGTTGAATACGATCTATGCAACGCTTTCAAATTGTATTTGCTATTCACATTCACAGCGAAACTCCTGCTGATTAACTGCTCACCGTATTCAGTTCACTATGTGAACTGAATTTAGACAATTTACTTTACTTTAGTAGTCGAACTCTGCACATCTATTTCCATCTGTCCATCAATTCCACGCAAGGTAACTTTAGCTCCAAGTTGTTAAACACTCATAAATTTGTATGTACCACCACCAAACCATTTAAAACTTCCCAATTGAAAATTAGCATCCACACCGTTTCGTTTGCAGGGTGGAATAGAATTTTTCAACATACTAAATTAGATTAGCTCTCTTCACCATGATTATATGGAGTCGTTCTTTTCCTCTTGTCTTTCCTCTTGTATCCGTTAGTTAAAATCCTCGTACCATACCTACTACAAAATTTGTAGTACAAATGACCACCTTGCTCAGTACAGGAGTCAAACTACTGAGTTGAGATGAGACGAAACAATCCAGAAACTGAACGCCTCCACATTGACTAAGTTAAATGAAGTGAACAATTAACCATTCAAGTCTCAAACACAAAACAGTCACTCATGATGTTTGGAGCAAACTCGCTACTAAATGGTAGATAATAAAACAGTTAATGGTATCAATATTGGTGG
>JAAXNX010001765.1:0-16223 GCA_036491905.1 Folsomia manolachei | reverse complement strand
ATTGTTTTTAGTCACCTCAGAAAAATTTTGAGTTTGACGGTCATGAAATTGATGTTTCGCCATATTTACTCGCTGCAGGATAGGGAAACAGAGACGGACGCAATACTCGGTTCCCAATCTAGTTCAGTACTATAATTCAAAAACTGATTTAAAAACTGGAATGCATTCCAATCGTCCCAACTGATGTCTTACCATTAAACTTTTGAAGTTATTAAACTTGAATCTCAATCCGATTCCATATGCAGCCTTAACCCTACTGACACATACCTTAGTTGACAAAATTTCACGTCGAGTAATTTTTCCTATGTTTTCCTAACTGGACTTGAGTTTGAATCCCAGCAGACAAACACAGAATGGTGTCTTACTCAGCCGATCATATTTATCATTCATCCCACCAAAATCGTCTTCTCTTATCCTAAACTATGGCAAATTGTCCACGCTTACATAAATAGATTCCCTAAGCGCACAAACAAAGAGAGAAAAAAGAAGGAGCCAACAGTTGAATGGTGCATGGGACGGAAGGGGATTCATTAAAATCCCAGTCAGTACAAAAGTGAAAACAAGGGAGTCTGAGGTAACTTTCTCTTTTATTCCCTTATCTCTTCCACGCCATTCACCACTTGTTAGAAATGGTGCTTCAGAAATTCAATCAACTACATCTTTTAAACTTTCTCTTTCACATTCACTCAGTCAGTTCGTCACATTCTGCTCTTTCTCAACAACTCCCCGTTTGGTTGCCTCTCATCATGCTCTCCTTCGATAAATAAACACAAACATGACCACTCACATCCATCTCCTCCGTCCATCCATCCGTTTACTTCTTGTGCATCCTTTTCAATACAACTCAACTTTCACTCTCTTGAATTATTCATTCGATTTTACTGAACAAGAATTGAGGAAAGAGGGAAGATAAGAAAAAAGTCAGAATGGGAAATCATGCCAGGATCCATGTCATTCCTTGTCCCATTTTCATACACAACTTAATTTCTCTCTCACGTCTCAAAGAATTCTTATCAGGAATTACAATCCTGAACCTGTTGCGTTCCTTGACAGGGACTATTCATCTCATTATCTCCTAATGGATAATATAATAACACTATATACCTTTAACCCGTTGCACCCAAAATGTGTAATATCTTAATGTTAATTGCTTAATTGCCGTCAAAAATAAGTTTCAGTGGATTACGTTGTTCTAAAGGAGAATAAACCACATTACAACATTACTATGCCACAGATGTGGAGAAAGTGATAAAAATAAAACAGGCTTATCACAAGGGTTACCATACACAACAGGCAACAAAAGATGCATATTCAACAACCCAGACTCTGGTCACAAATAGTCACCACAGTTTGACTATCAAAAGGAGTGGATTTGAACAAGAAAGTATTAGGACAAGGGTGCATGCATATGTATAACCGAGATTAGATAGGTAACACTACCCCCAGATTCTTCCATGGTCATAAAGATGCATATTAAGAAGCCCCGTATAAAGTGATTAAACCCAGCCGGCCTGGATGAAACTTATAGTTTTGAACAAAGCAGACAGCAACCAACCAACCAAACTATCCAACAAAAGAGGCAACTAACGCAGCTATGCATGGCTTCTTTGCATGAACGCCATGCATGCTGAAGGAGAAAGCTAAAAACTTGCAAACAACTTTCCCACAGCTTATCCTAGTCCGAGTCCCAGTTCCTTGCATTGACGGGATTCCATGTTATATATCGTCATATAATATCTTCCTGTATTATGTTTTACACATGCGAGGTTAGTGGTCGCCTTCAGTTTGGAATATTCGAAAGGAGTAAGTGAAAGCAAACCTAGCTCTCCAGGTTGCTGCTGTTACCACTGCTACATACTTTGCTCAACTCAAGCTGAATTTAAGTTGAAGTTTGTTCACTGCGAGATGGGCACTATCTACACCAAAGTTATTTGGTTGGTGGGATGTAAATTAGCATAGATTCATGAGATGAGAAGAGGACGAAGATGAAGAAATAGCCGCCGTCGGTGTGAGCACCATATGAACCACTTCAGGTCCCAACATGATCGTTTTTCACGCTCAGGAAGGAGAACTATTTAATATTTAATTTTCTGAACTCACCCCATCCGTCAAGACTACAAGTCAAGCTAAAGTTGTACAAAGAGATTCTCCGACTCACCAAGTTTATTTAGCTAAGAACATATTTCACCTCATCTATTTTCTTATTTTCAATGTATTAGTGTGGCAGTAAGTAGCCCTGTTGTGTCCTCAAGTTTTATATTTTTTCGTTGAGAAGGCTTTGTTAATATTTCCACTGAATATTCAAAGATTTGCCCCGAATGTGAAGAGACATGGTTCAAGAGATCATACCGATGACTAAAGAAATTGAGGTAAAATGGCATTTGTTTTATATACCACTTTGCAATAATCCTCATTTGACTCGAGTAAGGGTTAGACTTCTTAAGTCTCATATAAGCTTTATTTGCTAAACGAAACCCCATTTGTACCGTTCTCAAAGCTTTTGAATTTCGGATGGAACGGGTTTTATTTCGAAAAATCCGACCCGTTGAAAACACTAGTTTAAACAAACTCTGGATTTAGTAGTGTCAGAACAGATTTAAAGGCACAATAAATCCACGAGCTATTTCTAGAGTTTGAGTCCTTCTCTACTCAAAACGTCTACCAACTTCCTATCGAAGACTAAGGCATACTCCAGAGTTTTGATTGCAACCATCTCCGACGCCAACCAGGATACTGGAGGGTAGAACGAAGGTCTGTGATAGAACAGACTACGGGTCAAATAAGAGTAAAATAGTTAGTCGAGCTATGAAGACAAGGGACCACTGGAAGGCCAGAGGGCAGCTTTCTATAGCCCTTTACATACATACGTAGAACAAGGATCATGATGATGAGTGTATGTGTGAAGAGATGCCAACTGATCTCAAGAACAGAACAAGTCTACACAAACAAGTTAGCATCCAAAACTCAAACTGCTGCTGGGCTGGTCGGAGAATGGTAGCAGCCGTAGAATAAGTAGCAATGTGTACAAATTGTGGATGGATGGATGTGCCTGCCTGCTGTGGTGGCCGGCATTGTGTCATGTCAGACTCTCGGGACCCTTTCTCATTTGACTTATTTCACTTGTTCAGCATAGAATTGTCGCTCCGAGCTCTGGCATTGGTCTGTGCTTCCTACTGATATTAATGACTTTTCGAATTTGACGTCCTCCCTCTGTTCTGCTGTCTCTAGCATATGTCAGTTCAGAGAGAGATTTAAATGAAGAGCCTATTGGCAAAAACCCGACGGTTGGTTGGAAGAGATATGAGTGACGCAGGGATGAGAGTAATTGAAGGAATTACAATGTTCTACCCTTTTTTTGGTCCTCTTTTATAATAACGGACACGGAGAAAGTCATCCCGTCAGTGCAGTCAATGTGGCCGTTCAAACTCCTATCTATGCTCACCCATACCAGTTACCGCAGCATGGATCCATTTTTGAACAAATTGTTCTCCCAATGGCAGTAGGATGTTATTATTGTAGTCCTCTGCTGGTTGGGGGTAGCGGTACTCGTGGTTGTAGCCCATTTTGATGAATTTCTCTTCTGCTTCCCATCACAAAATAAGATAACTCCAATATACTTAGCTCTCTTTCACCATATTCTCAACTCAGCAATTCACATTACAGCTTTCCTTTTCCAATAATCCTTTTTTTTTCTTCTTTCAGAAATGACAAATTGTAAAATGATCGGACGGATGAGACTCCTATCGCTGGCTGGTGACATTGTTTTACCAACTGGCGAATACAGCTAAACGTAAAACCGTGCATCGACAAATCGGATTTGTCTCCGAGCGCGTGGTTATCTTCGGGGTCTCAAAATGTCTATCATCATCCTGAGCTAAATTTTTATTAATTGCCCCATTTAGGAAAAAACTGTAATGGACAACAATTTTGGGTGGTAGCCTTACCTAAAGATAAATGACTGTGACTGATGGATGTTATATAAACAAGAATAGGACGAAAAAGAATAAACTGCAGCAATGTAGGGAGAACTAATACCGCAGGAATGCTAAATTTCTGAAATATGACGAATTTAACTTACGCACATATTAAGTCTCAGAATGTTAAAGTTCCAATTTGAGCGAACAATGAGTGAATTCGGAATTTAGCACCTACTGTGCCATGATAATATAAAAATAATAAGATCAAATTTGCCACAGCCACACCCCCAGAGTCTTTAAGGGGCATGTCGATCGCGTCCAAAATCACAGAGTTTCTTCCCCAGAAACAAATAAAATTATAAAACTGCGTGTCGGAATTTGCACTGGTTCTCGAGTTATGGTGCTCACAGAAGGACGTCGAACTAACCGATAGTATGTAATATCTTGCCGTGTCGCAAAAATCCAGTTGCCCCACTCTCCATATCAGACAACCATGACATAAGGATAAGATTTGATTCAAAAAAGTTCGGAGCAAGACAGCAAACAACGAGCAGGGCACACAGAGGAGTCATCTCATCTGGAGAAAGTTGTGTTGTGGTAAGGATGGAGGTTTGGTGGGGCGTTATGTTGAATTGGGAACGGTATGGGCTGTAAAGGGAAATGTTTGTGGGTAGTAAGACTAGACACGATATCGAGGGACACACGAGGAAATACTGACTCTGCGACCATAAGGCTACGGACGGAGAGATACTACTTGGAGGACGACCCATTCTCTGATTTCCATCCATGTATGGGGAAGATAAGAGGACGAAGGACACTTAGCAAAACAATAAAAACAACTCTGCTTTCTTTCACGGAAAACAAGGTGGAATGAAGTGCCTTTTTACATTCATTGAGGAATCAAAACCGGTATAATGGGTAACAACAGAGAGAACCTCTGTATTCTGGGTATGTCTGAATGGAATGTTGTTTTTTCTATGCCGTTCCAATCCCAGGTATTCTTTTCTGCCAAAAGGTAGTAGTCACTACAAAAGAACTTTACCCTTTATTCTTTCTTTCTTTGCTTCACTTCCTGCCAACCAATCATTAAAAGTAGTTCTACCGTGAAAAAAAAACAAACTTGGGAATGGTGCATTGCTCCTCTCTTACGAGTACTTTCTTATTCTGCTTAACTTATTTGGCAATGAATGGCATTGTGTCGATACAGCATTGGGCGGTCCGAGTTTTGTATGTTTTCTGCAAATAGGTTGATTGAGGACTGGAAACTTCCTCCTTCCTCCTATTTCCATCATCTCGAGATGCAATTAAGGTTCAGCCCACTCATTCATTTGAATTTCCATTAAATCAACCAACTTATTGTCAACTGCCTTGCCTTTCTCTCTGACACTCTCCTCTGCTCTCCCAAAATACAGAGCCTTGAGAGTTTGGGTGTATTTACTAATCTACCATTGTAGCCGGGGTGTGGTCTTGCACCTCCATTAAGTAACCAAATCATGCTATTAGTGTGGTAGAGTAGTTGAGGATTCGGCTTTGATTTGAATGACTGAAGTTCAAAAGGTGTAGCTTCACAATTCAGACACAGTCCAGATAGTGAAGAGGTAGTGAATGAAGTTAAAATGAGAAGAAGGAGGCAGTGATGGGAAAACAAAATCATGGCCGAATCAAGTACATAATGGCGTGGGGAAAATAGAGTAGGGGAAAGCACGTATAGTGGCCATTTATGTGTCTCATCCTCATATTTTGTTATTCCGTTGTGGAAGAGAGGACTGACTGGAAGATGAGATGAGAGGAAGTCAAGTGACTGACTCTGTCTGAGGATGGTTAGTGGTTAAAGCGAGTATGATTTGGTTTAGTTTGGAAACTCAAGTCAGAAAGAAGTACCTTGAGGAGAAGGCTATGTAACATTATCTAATCCTTGGCTGGCTTGAGGGAGAAAGTGCCAGAGAAAGAGGAAGTAAAGAGACGAAGGAAGGTGGGGAAGCGTTTTAGAATAGATGAGACGGTTAATTAAATCAGTTTTGTTCTCGTGGTGTGGTGTGGTGTGCGTCAAGAAATGAGGAGGATTTGATTTGAGATTCGGAAGCCCTCCGTGAAAACGTAGAAGAGGATTTGGAGGAGAAGGAAAAATAGATGACCTTTATGATAAAGAAGGCGGACTTGGAAAAGTGTTTCCTTTTTGTCAGACTCTCTCCTACTTCGCCTCTCTGACTCGCCTCATTTCATGGAAATCTTATAAATTGTTATTTGATAAGAGATTTGAGTTTTTCAAATGATTTTTTGTTAAGCCTTTTTCCCCCAAGGCTTACACCAACTCCATTCTTCAGGGTGGAGTGCTATAAATTTATAAAACATATAATACTTTACACTACTACCTGCTGCTTCCATGTGACTTTAAATGAATTATGAAGAAAAACGGTGGCATGGATTCCGAGCAAAAAGGAAGTGATAGAGGAAGATAGATAGAAAAAGAGAGAATAAAAGAAAGCGAAAAAGACATGTCACATGTGGGGTTTTCGAATTCAAAAAAATCACAATACGTGACGGAAAGAACTTGTAAGAGCAATTCAGAGAGTGAAGGGATGGATGGATGGGAACTATAGAAAGGAAAGAAATAAGAAGACTGTCCTAAAAATCGATGCCACGGCTGAAATTCATATGCGAATAGGTCGGATTTGGTTGGATCGGTTGGCCATTTGTTCCATTACACCGCCACTGTCAGTTAATCTGTGCTTTTTTGCCTCTACTGTCAACAATCTGCCACGTTCTTTTACGACATTCTGACAAAATTTGTAAAATACTGCACAGCAAGATCCAATTCCTTCATTTCACCCCCCACGTAAATCTCAGATTCATTATATTCGTGCCCTAGTTTCCTTTCTTACTTTTAATATATTTATATTTTTCCTGTTAACGGTTTAGTTGATGTCAGTTTAAGTAAGGTTTATTAAACAAGATATGCAACAATAGCAATAAAAATCAAACGATTGTCTTGTTTTGGACAAATAATAGCCGGACGCATTATATATCGACATACAACCAACTAAGCAGTTAACCAAATAAATGTTCAACTTTCTACTGTCGACTGCTCTGTCTCTGTGCCTCTCTTTAAAGCTGAGAAAATAAGTGGGGTGCATATGTGTGTAGCAGTTCTTAACCTCCGTAAACATGGCTTCTGTTCTGTTCTTTGGATTCATGTGATGCCATCCCAATGCAACCAACAAATGCGTTTCTTTACATTCCATCCATCCATTCACCTATGGAGAGCTAACCAACTTTTTCAGTGGACGAAACAAATCAGCAAGGAACTCTGTGTACGTAGGAAAATAAACGGGAGAAAAGTTCTCCCCATCACGGGACCAAGGGAGAAAAGTTATGGATGTGAGCTCGTACATACATATTATGCTCAGAGAAAGAATGATTTCCTTCCGCACACAGTCCGAAGAAGAGTTTGGTTGGAATGAATCCCATTCCATCAGCACCAACCAAGCCACCGCACCAACCAGCCGAGTATGAATCCATTGAATCCATGCATGGGCAACTCCTTTCCTTGAATTCAGTTCGTTCAGTCAGTTGTGTGTTTGCATTTCCCATTTGCGTCACTCCATCATGGAATCTGTTTCACTGACTGTGCAATTTATTGCCGATTTCTGGGAATTTATTTTGGATTTTATTTTTCTAACGACCTTCTGTATATGATAATTTACCAAGGCGTCCGAAAAATGAAGACATTTTATCGAATTTGCCGTCAATTCTCCAATCTATGTACTATATATTTGGTGTAGTAGTCACTAACTGCCAGGTAACGTCGACTGACTCTTGGCTGGCTGGAGAATGGAGGAAACTCATCGAATAATTTCTGATACTGAATAATGTCGGAACATATTCCATATATTATTCCAGCCCCAGTCGGAACTTATTGATGATAATTCATGCCTCCATTCATACGCGGTACTTTCTTTTGCATCAAAATAGAATCCGCCCTTATATTTCGACCCATTCAATTCTTCCAAGCAGAGCAACGAGGTCCGAAGAAGCGATGCATTTGGTAAAATAATCAGAAGGGGTGGTGTAAGTTATTTCAAATTGGTTGTCTTCATGATAACTTTTTTTTAGCTTGTACAAAAATTTCTCCGAGAGTCCCGTTTGGTAGGGTAACATAACTCGATGATGTATGAACGAAAGACGTAAACTTTGAGTATGCCATGCCAAAGATTATAGTTGCTTGGTGGGGCTGTTGTTGAGGCTTCTTCCTGCCTTGAGCAATGTCCGTCCATTAGTTCCTTCAACAGGAAAATCAGATCGACAGCCCTTTCCTTTATTGTATGTATATCGTATATTATTGGTGGTAGTGATTTACACTTGATAAAAGGATAAGAAGTCTGTGGCCCACTAACACGTCCGCATCCGAGAGTTTTTATAATTCTTGGGCTCATGCATGTTGTGTAAAAAGGAAAACTTTAATATCTTTTTCGGTATCAGGAGAGAATATATGAGACCAACAACACACGACTGTGTGGCGAGGAATTGGCGAGTATATAAACTTTGCCGCAAACAATTATCTGTTTTTGCTTTACCTTACCCAAGAAGTCCAATAAAATGGTTTCGACCATAACAAGTGAATACCCGAGTTTTGTTGTCAAGCATTTAATTCAGAGGAGGGAGCATCTTGAAAGTACGAGTAGTTGCCCTGCCTCCATCCATGTGGCATTATTTAATGGATATCAAGTTTTTGAGCATAACCAGTCAATTTGAAGGTATATTGGATGTAAAGTAGCAATGCATGAAACTACTGCCAATTTATTTCATTTTTCTTTCCCTCCTATCTAGCCAGTGAGAAGGGTTTGTGTGTGGAAAGGCGGATATTGCATTGCGTAATCAACTGAGGTGAATTGACTGGAATTGACTGACTGGAGATAAAAGTTGGTGAGGTTGAGACTGAGTAAGGTGGCAAGTCTTGTTCTTTATCTGGATTTATAGAGCAAAGGTCCAAGTTCAAGTTGGATGTGGGTGGTCGTTGGAATGGATGGGTGGTTGCTTGTATGGTGGGTAATTGAGAAAAATCGGTAGGGTGCTACTTGTCGATGGTAGTGATGTGGTGAGTGAAGAAAGTGGGATTAAAATAAATAAGCCTGAGATGGGGGCAAGGGAGTGAGTGGTTTTCTGGATGCCTGCCTGCCTGTTTCATTGAGCTGGGAATGTGAATCCGAAAACTGAGGAGGGGGAGCGTCTTCTACTTTGAGTAAGTAAGACCAAGGGAAAAAAGGAACCCAATTTCATCAGTTTTTATTATCCTTGGCCCAGTCAGATTTATTTGGGCAGATCGCTGGTTGAGATGAGAGGAGAGTTTGTCGAACGTGCAGCTTTGGAATTGGATTTCTATGTGCATTCTATGCTTACTTGATAGTAAGACAGACAGGCAAGCAGACCTGTAAGAACCCTTCTGTATTGAATGCTCATAAATTTTTTGAATGGGTAATGTATCTGCATTATTCCAGGCACTTGAGTGAAGAGCCTCATAAACCAAAACTTGGACCAAATGAACGACCACGGATGAAATATCCTGTTGACGGGATTTTTAATGTGCCTCAGTCTCCGTACTTATTCCAATCCATGTCGTTCTTCTTCCATGTCATGTCTCTTTCTAGATTCTTACACGCTCTTCTCTTCATTATTCTCCGATGTTATGTCTGATAAATACTCATTCAAATTGAATCAAACCCAAACTTTAACTTCCTTCCCACTTTCTGTACTCATCAGATAATTTACATTTTCTCTCTCCAAAATGCCCTGAAAGAACAAGCGGCTCTGGGCAAAGGATTCTGGCTGGCTTGGTGTATTCAGAGATTAAATTTCTCCAACTCCGACACTGATGCAAAAGTGTGTCTGTCAAACTATTAATGACCAATTTTTTTAACGCAATCAATGTAACGGCTGGATTATAATTTCGTGGGCACCAAATGGAACTACCATCATAAAGTTACAATCCCTAACCAATTATTTGTAACCCTATAACAGAAGTAATACATAGACTCTTGCAAACCAGTAGTTTTGTAAAACCGGTCCTATAGAAGCTGATAAAATAGAGCAGTATTTTTTGTTTAAAGTATTTCAAACATGAGCCAATGAGATGAAGATTTTGAATACGAAGCACACAATGCAATGAAGGCAAAGGAGAAAGTTTCAGCTGGGGAGCATAAAAAAGAAAACATGAATGTAGTAACTTGTTAAAAATCTAAATGTGGGTCATTCATCGTTAGTTGAGTAAAGTAAAAGGACGATGATTTAGTTATTGTGAATTTTAGTGAGAGTATCTGGAGGAGTTAGAGAAATTAAATATTTAGGGCAAGTGCTGTACTGAAACTCAGATCACTACAAGAAATAAAGATAAGTAAGTGGTTAGATTATTGTTTGATAGTTTAACAGGAGTTGGAGGTAGCTTGATGTTGGCTAGAATTAAATTATAAACTTATTAATGGACAATGGCTAAAAGCGTCATGAGTTTTGTGAGAATAAAAACGCAATTAGGAGTTACGACAAAACGTGGTTAGAATGTCTTAGTTTTTTCCTCTTAACCATCATCTGCATATTTGTACTATATAGCCATTCAACCAGGAGCCTTGCAGGATCGGATCTTTATAGGCAGAACATTCAGACTCAGCAATTCAAACTCTGCCTTCCTTGACGAACATGCAACCACGAATCATGACGAGATAGAATGAAATAATGCTTAGCAAGCCTGTTTGAGCTAGGACACAGCTAGCCTCTAAATCTCGGGGTATTACATAACTTGCATTTGCTTTTATCAGCCTAGCCAAGTACCAGCTTTTTACAAATGAAATCATATCGCTCATTAAACCAGACTCACATCATCCTCTTAACAAATGGTACTATATTAAAGCTCCGCTTTTTAGAAAATTGGTTTTATTTTAGCTAGGTCAAAAGAGAAGCAACCAAGGAGACCTTCTTGCTACTTTAATTCGCATTCACCCATGCAGAATAGAAGTATTAAAAAAATCACATGCCTTGTCTTGCTCATCAAAATAAAGTGATGCAAAAATCCTTCAGAAAATTAAGAACACTTTGTATCATAAATGGGTTCACAAAAAAGATTATGTTATGCTCTTTATCATATTCGCCTACGGTGGGTATTTGGGATGACATCGACTTTTTGTAATCGGTTAATTTATTTCCTTTAAGACTGTCTTAAAGTTTACTTACGTTTGCATAACCGACTCCGTATAAGTAATGGACCGCACGAATAAAGTTAATATATATCGAGTGTAAAGCACGCATCATCCCATACAAGTTATCTATGTTCTTTTTACTCAATGAATCAGTTAGTGAATAAAATATTGCAGAATATTAAACCGTCCCGTCGTACATTACTTGAATGGCAAAGAGGGCGTGTATTGAAGATACTTTTAACGGAAAGTATCACTAAAATGATGATGGATCATTCTGGAATGGGGACATGCACGGCTGACTTATCACATGGTGCAGATGATGACTACAATGACTCGGAAAACAAGTTGAAGTAAACCCAAACACTCATCCAATAATGATTCTTTGCACCATCATGTTCCTACCAAAGCAACCGCGATCATTATGACAAGTTATAAGTGAGCAATTGGCGGAGAAAGTGAGCGGGTTAGCAAGTACATGGAATGAGTGACCATGTGGTGGATTGTGGGCGAAATGATCAAACCTCGGATTTTGTGATACATGCTCTTCTCATTACTAATGGGATGGATGGATATATTAAACATTGCAGTTCGTTTAATGTGACATGGTACGGCCGAGGCCTCCAGTGGAAGCAATTTGAATTCAACGATGAGCTCCCTTGCTCTCTCTCACACATGACCTCAACGTAAGTAAGTTTCCTAAGCAGAAGAGTTTTAGAATATTGCGGGCGACCAGCGAACCATGCAAAGTGGCGATATCTCTAACCTAACATTTTGCGAATTCGGTGGGGTCTTGGCTTGTCTTGCTGCATTCAACCCAACTGCCAGGCAGCAATCCATTAACCAAGTATATATGAACGTACTTCCGAAGGATTCTTATTTTGGGTTGGTACCTTTGGCCTATATGCATACATATGTAGTTGTATGGAACTTTGAATAGGAGGACTGGAGAAACATTTTGCAAGTAGTGAGTAATGACTAGGTTGGGCGCTGAAAGGGAGAAAAAATTTTCACTGTTGGGATGAAATATGAGAAGGTCACTCGGCGTCATTTACAGATCGCTGAGCAATCGAGAAGCAAGACACGCTTCTTAAGCATTTCTTATGTGGAGCACTGGTGCAACTGCACAATAGTACAAATGAGTGGATGGTGTTGACGCAATATCTACTCTTTACACATGTACATATAGGGAGTAGACATTTTTTGTGGCACATCACAGTGGATGGAGTTAGGATGATGTATGAGGAGTGCCTCAGTTGATGCCCGCCTGCCGCCAATCTGGGATTTGGAGGAAACAAGGATGCTGTGTATGGGATTTAAATGAAGGAGGACAATGAAGAGAAAACAAAAGAAAGAAGGAGAGAGAGAGAGAAAGTAAGGGAAGGACGGAGTAGGGCAGAGGCGGCGGAAGATGAAGGGATAAGTTTTTCATCCGTTGTGCTCCTACTCCGCAGGGTGATGAGACTAATGAATTTCAGTTTCAAGAGAGAAAGAGGAACTCTTCCATATCTCATAAATATTTGGACATGGATAGTTCCAGAGGAAATAGTATGGTGAGAGAGAGGGATATGGGAATACTCACAGAATTGGTATGCCAGACCAGCACTGGTGGGGCTTAGTTCAATGGGATGAGGCAGATCGCATACCGGAAGATTTGCGGTGTATAAATTTCAGGAACTCAATTCAGTCCATACCTCAAAGAATTTTAGCAACAGCTATTCCACTCATAAACAGAACATGGTTATATGTGCTCAGACTTTGCAGGATGGTTGGGATGAGTTGCCTTTAGCTAATAATAATGCTTTATGCAAATCAAGGGTCAATTGTGGTTTGAAGGATTCACCACCAGCATCATTCCATCACCAACATTGTTTTATGAAACTCTGGATTCTTCTTACCCGGGTACCTCCTCCCTCCCAGGTCGATAACCATGAAATAAAAACACAACTATTTGATTCAAAGGTTCATCATATTTATTACCGTAGAGTCATTACAAATATTTGACATTATGGACTTGACATCCTTGTACCAACTCACACATGTAGATATCAATATTATTTTAATTCATGTAGTCAGTGTCGGTATAGTATACTTACTACCAATCTGAAGAAGATGTATACATACAATGATTATTATTTATTTATTTATTTATATTCTAAAAGGTAGTGTAGTAGATAGTAAACAAGTCCACGCACACCACCACTTAGGTAGGCTTATTGTTGTAAAGGTTGAATCCCAGAGGTCGAATATTGAGAGTTTTTTTGGAGGAGCTAGGGAAACGCAGCTTTTCTTGGATTTTATTTTGTGAGATGGGGATTTGGTTGAATGCATAATATGTAAATAGGACGATGGAAAATAACGATACAAGAAGATCCTGCCTTGCTTTTGAGACAATGTTATTGGAATTATTCCCGAGTTGTTAGAATCGATGCTACAGTATCACGTAGAATAACTTCAGAGAGAGGAGAGAGTTAGTTCAACGTTATAGATATTTAATTTCGGGGCATGGGCAACTTTCTTCAGCCTTTTTCATATCAGGAGAGGTATTTGTGAAATTTGTATGAATTACACAACAGAGATTTTGCTCCATGATAACCTGCAGCACCATTATGAAAAACTTGGAATTTACTACAATTACTTGGTTTATATTTACTTAAGATAAAGTATTATAAGATTTGTAGTTGAACCGAGTAACATATTTAAGAAGCACATAATATATGGGTTTTTACCCTTTTACGATCTGTGATTAAAAATCAATTACACAGACATAGTAACAAGATTTATATTTTACCACCCTTAGTTAAGGTAACAGTTGCCACACAGTTCTGACTCCCACATCCATCCCTGTGCAACTATATATGTAATTGTACTCATTTTGACTGTAAAATTTACGTAATGATAGTCATAGTAATAACAGTAATAAAGGATTGCTCTGAAATCTTTTCCTTTCGTCTTTCATCCCCATCTTTCTCTCATAACCTCAAACTCAACAAGTGTACTTTGTCACTTTGAGGTCAATCAATCAATCATCCTCCATCCTAGATCGCCCTTGTCCTTGTCGAATCGAGGACAGGAGGTGTGAGTTGTAACTGAGTTAAGTCAAGAATAAGGCAGGGATGCAAGACGAAGATGGTTACAAATACAAAGTAGAGAGCAGTACAAGGTGTTCTCTTATATATTTCTGAACGTTACTTCCAATTCCTCGAGCTGGGATGTGAGAGAATCCGGAGCTCTCGGGGCAATTCACAATCTCAGCTCGCAGAATTTTTGCATCCATTGCTTTGAGTTAACACAATAGGTAGATACATATGTAATTAGATGAATGTTCATATTAGATGATAGTAGTAATTACAAGGATATAACATGTACTTTGAATATATGTAGTAACAGATTGCTCAGTATTTAATTTTTAAAGTCGCTCCGTTGCGACAGTCAGCACCATACGTTTTGGTGTAAAAAATTATTTCTACCCGTCAATAGTGAGTGAGTCACCTTAAAATTGGAATCACTTTTTTCTCATATATAGACTCATCGGTTTGGAAAGATGCCTAAAATCTATGTGTGTTCAATAACTTGCAAATATCTATCTAGATTCCCAACAACCGCTATCACATCGTTTAAAACTTACAATTGTATTTCACATCTTAGAGAAATTCGATGACTGATTGTATTGCAGAGAAAATAACGTAAAGCCACCACTTTTCCGTACAAGTTAAAGACAGAGAGAAAAGAGAGAGGGTGCCACGAAAAAGAACAGCATTATCCTTATAAATAGTCAAGAAACGGATGCTCTCTATCAAAATTGTATGTGAGATTTGTATTCGCATTAATATTTTTCGTTCTGTATTATGTTGAAGTGAAACAGCGCACGTAAGCTGAATAATTAAAGACATGTAGAGCAGAGAACGGGTCGTCGGAGAGAGCAAATTTCAGTAAATGGACAAAATATATTTTATATAGAATTAGACTGATGAATAATTACTAGAACTCGTCAACTAAAGCTAATAGATGTTGCCCGTGATTATACTGCATTGCATGGGGAAAGAAGAGGAGAAAAATGGAGCAGGGGTAAGGCATTACTTTGGAAAAAGAAAGTAGAATTGGTAATTATGTCAATAGGAAAATTGTTAAAAAGTTCCAGAGGGGCGAGTGGAGACGGTAAAAGTTGAAATTAATGAAACGTCTCCATTTCTTTGTTCCTAAAGAGAAATTGTGATGGTGGAAAAGAGAAGTGGGGACAATAAAGAAGGAGGATCAAATGGATAGGAATGGAGAGCAATTATTGTTTTCCTCTGTACGCACACTAAGTAGCGATACCCAAGTACACCCGACGGAGGCATAAAGAGAATATTTCTTCATTGCCTATTCCCCTTGAAATAAAACACTTCTTACAACTTTCCTTCAGACACTCACTTCACTCTCACCACTCCACACTAAATTGACGTCAGTGACGAACTATTTTTTCAGACTTGTTACAAGGGCTACAGACGAGGACTCTTTATTCATAAATGGATGGATGGGTCTCAACTAGGACTAGACACAATACGCTGTATGACTCCCCAGATCTGTAATCCCCAAAAGTGATGATCACTCTAAAAGTCTTCCGCTTTGCAAAATGTGAGGAAGAAAAAGTCTGGGAACTTAGGGAATCATACACGTTTTTTTCAGTATACTCTCTGCCAAACGATTTCACTTTCTCAACAAAAATAAAATCTCAGCTCAAGGCTCTTTTGAGAACCCGTCCAGTGAATTTCCGCATCACATTCCATACAAACTTCTTTATACTCTCACTTTGTCTTCAGAGAGCAACAAATAATAGCGAAAATTCGGAATTCTTACTGACATTGTTGTTGTGTCTGAGAAAATATGAAGAGCCAAGTGCTTTTGGACAGGAACTGCAAGCCGCTGTACACACCTCTTTTAAACCAACTACCTGACTATTTTTGAACGGTGTAAAAGCTCCATTTTTCGGAATGAAGAGGATATGATGCATAATAAATGAAAAAATTTAGCTCCAGTACGAAATCAAAAATTAGATCTAGACAGCAAACTGGCATGACGGTGTTAAATGAAAATTTGGTTAAGATTTGGCGTTGAAATAGGCATAGAATTGACTAAGCTTAAT
>JAAXNX010001764.1:0-16228 GCA_036491905.1 Folsomia manolachei | reverse complement strand
GAAGCAAGAAATGATGAAAAAGAAAGAAGAGTGAAAGTGGAGCAAGGAGGGAGGAAGGAAGGAAAGAAGCCAACCTTGGATCCGTTATTTCTAGTCGTCAGTGGAGAACTGGAGGCTGGTGAACAGAGCAACTCCTGCTTTCTCTTCTCTTTCTCTCTCTCACCCATCCCCAGCTTTGCTCCTTTCCATCCATCCACTTTCTCTTCCTTTCTCTCACTCCCAGAAAGAGACACGCGTTGGTTGTTGGTGGCGGTGGTAGAAGTAGGTCAACTATTTACTCTCCTTTCTCCACAAACTTTCCTCTCTCTTGTAAGCTACCCTTATTTATTATATCCTGTAGGGTCATCTAAATAACTCCAAGCCTTCGGAATAAACAAATACAAACGCCTCAATTCAGTCAGCTCAGTTGCCAAATATTGTCTGCCCCACACCCACCCATCCACAGGAGGAGAAAATTCAGAGGAGGAGAAAGTAAGTAAGCCAGCCAAACCCATACCCAACCCACCAGCTGACAGCAGCTCTTTGTTGTAGTTGACATATTATTATTCCTAGAATTTCTATTTTTATAAACGTATCAAAGAGAATGAATCCAATTGGTTGTCAGGGTTAGGTAATAAAAGCCAATTATTCTAGTTGAGAATACAGATTAGTTGGATGAGTTGGAGTAATATAAAGCGTGCGTATGAAATGCACTTCCATGGGTTATTATCGTAGCAAATATTGAGCTAATTCCATTATATTTTTAAATCACTTCAAACTGATTGACAGCTAATCTCAACATTCTCATAATAATTTGACCTTTCTGCACAGGATAAACTAGCTGGCTGCGCATTTACACAAGGGAAGGAGGTGAAAGGCCAGGTAGCAGGTAAAGTTTCAGAAATGCAACCTATTAGATAATTCCTTTCTTTTTGTCTAATCATGAGAAATTAACTATTTTTCATGTTAAGAAAGACAGGAGTGCAACTCCTTACTTCTCTCATTCCAGAAGATAAAATGACGACGAGCATGGAGGGAGTTAGCAAGGCGTTGAGGGTGACAGATTGGGAAAGGGAGGTGCGGCTCGGGCTCACGGCTTCCTCCTTGGATCAATTCGAGGAACGTGTTCGGTGTAAAATGGACATTGACTCGGAACTCACCCTTCGAGTCGTCCTGGAGTCGGATGGCACAGAAATTGACGACGAGGACTATTTTGCAACTCTGGAGCCACACACCACCCTCATGATACTCGTCCAAGACCAAAGATGGACTCCTTACAAATCCAATTTCATGTAAAATAAACAACTCACCCAACCAACACGTCTTGTAATTCACTTAGAGAATTCACTTTCATGACATGAATTTGTGGTTAGATTGGGACTGGCAGTTGAGGGAGAGAACGGTGGGTGTGGTGGCGGAGGTGGGGACGGCAGCTCACCCGTGGAAGATCTAGTTTGGCGACTCCATCAGGATCTCAGCTTTTTCCCATGGCTCACTCCTCCGGAACTGGACAGGATCTCCAAAATGGATCGAGAAGAGATGAAAAATGTCGTCCCGGATCCAAATTTTTTGGAATTCCTTCAAACTCTGTGCGAGAGATATTTACAGGAGAAGGTGAGGTTGAGTGAGTGGGTGGGTGGGGTCCAATCTGTCTCATCATGCTCTTTTAAGCTTAACTTGATCAATCTATGGTTCCTTTATTGTATGATTTTAGGAGCAGGGTGTTGGTGGAGAGGAGGGATTGAATGGGTGCGGCAAGGGTGATGGGGGTGGAGTAGGCTCAAAGAATGGACATCCTCCACGTTGTTCTACTGCATCAATACTCAATGATCCTTTGAAATTGATTCGACTTTATGCCAAATTCAATTCCATGAAGGCAGCAAATGCGGACGGCTTCTTTTCATTCTCTTCCTGTGGATCCGAAGAGTCCTTGGCGTCAGTTCACATCAACAATCAGCAAAACAAAGGCCGCCCCAATCAGAATAACCACCACGGTCCCCATCATCCACCATTCAACGTCACTGTCAATGTCCTCGAGAAACCCATCATGGCAGCTGGAGGAGGAGGAAGCTCAATTCAGAAACATTAATCTCAAACTACAATTAAATTACAAAGCAACACTTGAGTTTTATTACTTACAACTGAAACCTTCTCAAGTCCCACTAAAAAGTTAAAAACCCCTAGCCTGCACAGTTGTATGCATGCAACCACAATCATATTATTCTTGACTCCTCCATTTTATCCAATCCACAAGATGCATGTTTGTTAAATTAAATAATTGTTGACTAATATTTAATGGACTGGGATTTTAATGTAAGTAAGCGTTCGTTGTTCAACAATGATATGAAGGGGATCGAGTGAAATATGAAGTAGTCGACATGGACTTGGGATTGTAAGAAAATGTAGGAAAGCAGATTCAGAAAAGATGGTTAGCAGATCGAGGATTAAATAAAATTTCGCAATTTTTCACAGGCATTGTAATAATTAATGTATAACCAAAGTGTTGCACTATGTACACAAATTATACCAATTAAAATGAACTTTATCCACCCCTGAATTGAAACCAATAAAGGAATGCATCTTTCCATAGCTGATTCAAGCCCGGTTTACTTCCAGTTCATTCGAAGCCTAGTTAAAATATTTGAAATAATAATAATAATTTAAAATAAATGAGCGGACCCCAAGCCCGTTGAGTTCGAATCGTGTACTGCGATGAGGAAATGAGACAAAAGTCAAGGATTATTAGAAATCAAATAGAGTTTGATCCAGGGTAGGTTAGGTTAAAGAGGTAAATAAAAAGAAATTAAGGAGTTTTAAGGAGTGGTTGAATGTTTTGACAACTGAGTTTAGGTTAAATATTTAGGGTTAGGATAAATATGGAAGGTCATACAATTTGTGTGGGTGGGAGGAGACGGTTCCATTCCACACATGGACATGGTCACATAGCCGAGGGTGACGACAGCCAGAGCCAGGTGAAAATGGGTCCTGATCACTTGGACTATCATTATCACCAGCGTCCCACAAATCCCAACGCCAACTCCTAAATATTGGGCTAGAAAGGAGTACAAGGATGGATAAGCAAGAGTAAAAGTGGAGAAAATGGAGACGACTAGTGACTTACCAAAGCTTCTCCAGGCTTCAACATGATGGAGGATGAGGAAGGAGCAGCCAATCAATTAGTGATCAGACATTTTATCTTGTGAGGTGGTAGTAGGTAGTGGAAGAAAGGAATCAAGTTGGTTGGATATTCATCTAATTTTCAGAAATAATCCAACAATTCCAGACTTTTACCACACTAAATTCATGCATCAAAATTTCAGTCCACCTTTTCATCTATCTACAAAGGGAAACCTCCTCTTCCTCTCGAAATCCTGGCCAGGCGTTCAACCTTATCAGTCAGCAGGTCAAATCAACCACACCCACATCCAAATGGATGAGTAGCTCCCGTGTGCAGTGGGATACATGTGCCAGTTAAACCCATAAGCACCCCCACGCTCAAGGTCAGATGGCGTCAAACATTTCATGCCTCTCTCTCCTCTGGATGGACCCAACAAATCCATCTTCTCCAAACCATCCTTTTCTTACTCCTCAGACACGGATGCTCTCATTTGTCGTGAGTCCAGTGGGGGTGTGCCCAAACCAAGTTTCTCTCTCTAATATCCTTCTCCTTTTAATCCATCCATTCTGCAGAGCTGATGAAAGAGAGTCGTCTCACATTTCGACAACGGACTGGATTTGAATCCATCCTTCGTTCTGGAACACCACTTCCACCACGCCCCTCGGACATTTATCGACAAGATTGGGCACGTGCGAGGCATGCTGAAAGAGCACGACGTCTTGGAATGAGAGTCCTTCCTCCGTCACACCCACAACAGGAACAACGTTCTCATGCTGCCCAACTCTATGCAAAGGTTATTGATTGATTGATTATTTAATTACTAATAAATTGACTGTCTCTTAATTTCCTCTTTTCCTCAGTTTGGAGGAGGTGGTCGCCGAACACTGGCAAACATTCGGAGGAGTGATGCCAAATCCTCAAAAGCCGCACCCCCACCTCGTTGCAGTTACATTCCTCCAGTGGATCAGGAGCGAGAGAAGGACCGGTTGGCCCATCGAATGGCGACAGGAAATGATCCTCCTCCCAAAGAGCTCATTGTCCAGGGGATGATATCAAAGGAAGAAGAGACCTTTGACCCACGCGAGGCCCGTTTCCAGGAACTAGTGGGTGAGGTGGAGGATCGACTGGAATTTGTGGAGCAGAGCATAGCCCTGGGGGTGGGTGATGGGGTTCAAACCACGGTCACCACTCTCTCCGTCCAGATTCAGGAGTTATTGAGTGAAATGAAAGGGATTTCAAGTGAGAGGACAGCCCAGTTGGTCGGCCTTTTGGGGGTGGACGAAATCCTACAAAATGCCAGAGAAAGAGTTGGGAGGAGGAAATGTCAGCCAAAAAATGAAATCACTCGTGTCCTCAACCATGATCAAAGTTTAATTCCATTGCAAACTCTAATTAAATATTGAAATGTGCGAAACAACGAATTATTATAAGGATAGGTATTTATTGCACGGAAATTGGTAATAAAGTCAATTATTTCATGTGAAACCCTGTAGCGCATCACCTTCATTGTTCTTGGGGTGTGGCCAGTAATTGTTCATGATCATAATTGGCCCAAGGGACGGCACAGAAGCAGTGACCCCTTCCCGCACCCCCACAAAATCCCGTATACGCTCCCAGACTACGACATCCATTCTCACACCCACGCTTTCCTCCTCCTCCTCTCCACCGTCTCGTCCTTGTCTAACTTCCGGCCTTGATTGTTTGGACTCTCCCATCTTTTCTCGTTTAAGGAGAAATCCTAAAGTTAAGGAGTTCAAGGGTTGGTTATTAGCACCTAGTCCATGGATTAGTCCAGTATCTTACCAAAGCGTCCATCTTACCAAAGATGTCGTAGTTTCATCCAAATGACAAAGGCAGCTCTTCTGTCCTGGGTTTCGGTATTTGGGGCAGGATCCGCCGGAGTAACCCTGCCTCCCACAACCAACACTGGCCCAGGAGGAGGAGGAGTGTTCAGTTGGGCTGTATTCAGGAATAGCGTCTCCCTGAAAAATATACAAAATTGTACAAAAAACTACAAAATTGGGAGTTTCGTGTCTGGTTTCACGTAAATTACTTGGTAGCCAACCTTTTGAAGACCACCCACTTTTGATTCAGGACTGGAGCCCTGGTGGAACTGGTCCAAAATGATTGAGAGAGATGCTGAATCAGCTTCTGGGACACTAGTGTCTGAAATGTGATGACTAGCTTTCCTGGGTTGGATGAGGAAATGCTCCAATATTTCCTGCCTCCAGCAGAAGAGAGGTGTTGAGGGTTTGGTACTGGTCTACCCAATAATTTCCTTGATTGGTTTGACCAGCTCCTCCTTGACCCAAGGGCGATGGGAAGCAAGAACTGCTGCAACGTCTGCTGGGGAGATTGGGCGAGCTATTCCGAAGGAATTGGTGATGGATTGGGTTGGTTTAGGTCTGTTTAATTAATTGGCAAAGTACAACCAAAATGTTGGTTCTTATATTATTGGAGTAATACGATTTATAGTTTAAAATCAATCAATCAATTATGGAGTGAGGGAGTAGGTTAGGTGAGGTATATGAATTGTTCTAAAAATAGGCGTACCTTGGGTGCTGCAGTTGCGGTTAGTGCCACCCAAGGGATGTCCTTGAAAATGTTCCTTAGTTCTCGAACCCAACCCAACCCAACCTTTAGTACATATCTGTGGCTGATCCATTGTTCAAATCAAACTAGGAAAATTTGGATGTGGGAAAAATGTAGGCATAATAATTGTCGTACTATAAATTCAAATTCAAAGAGCAAATTGTGAACTGAGCCAAATAGACCGGGGACTACCTCNTTCAAAGAGCAAATTGTGAACTGAGAGCCAAATAGACCGGGGACTACCTCCTCCAAACCAAGATAATGCAGAAGCTGCCTCGTTCCTGTAATCCTTTCAATTGTCTCGCATTACATGGATAAACACTTCAAATCCACCTCCAACCGATGATCTGGGTTAAGAGCAATAATAATAAATTACTAGAATTGAAATTGAACTCGAGAGTCACACAAACTCCTGATTCGTCACGAAGAGATGCTCACAGATCGGAGATGAGACGACAAGATGTGGTGCAGGTTGTTTTGAGAAATGAAGTAAATGGTAAATCAAAAGGACTGAAATTGAAATCAATCAAGTGCAAAAAGTCTCATCATGGGCATGGCTAATCTTCCTCGGAATTCTGCAGTTTAACTGTAGCTGCCTTGCATAATAGCACATTATCCTTGGGGAAGAATGTGGAGTAGTCAGGAGATCAGTCGCAGTCGTGTCGATTGTTCCATGTTGTGTCTGCAGATGGATGGATGGATGGCAAACAATGGAGATGAGAAATGCTGTAGTTTGTGCAGAGGAATTCAAACACTGAAAGAATTCACCCATGAAGGATTATGTAACAACTTGTGTCTCTCGGACGGATGGAGTGCGTAGCGAATACAAAAATAGGATTTTGTCCCTAAACTACATTCACCCATTGTTACACCATTGTCAACATGTGGATGTGAGAATAATAGCTGCTTTCCTCCTGTTGCTGTGTAGTGAATGCAATGAAATCAAGATGCTTTTCATGACAATGTGCGAATTTATTTTGAATTGGTTGCAATTTGCACCTAAATCATTGGGTAACTGGGTGTCCATGAATTTGCTATGCATAATTTGGAGCCGTAGTTCCCAGGTCGTCGCCTGAAAATAGTTGGGCAACCCTGGCGTCCAGGGGTGGTCGAAATTTGATAGAAATTAAACAGGAATTGATGAATATGAAAAAGCGTTTGTTAAAAAAAATGATTAATTTTCGTATTCATTCTTCCTCAACAGGAGGATGCCTTCATCATTATGAGTGCCTTAGAGTGGCTGCCCCTCATGTATCCTGGGGGTCTACTGGATATGCGAGACCATAAAGATCCCTCGTCACGACGTGGCCTTGCCCCCACCTCCCACTCCCACCTCCTCACTCCACATCATCCCCATCTCCACCATTTCCCTCCCCATCACCCAATTTCCAGTCTCTTCCCCTCAAAACCTGGTCCACCCTCCTCTCACAATCTTCACCACTACCACCACCACCCCACTGGTGCCTACCTCCGATCCCTGAGTGGAGGAGGAGAGGCACACCCACATTTTCCCACCTCCCTCTTCATGCCTGGATCCTCCTCCCTTCCGTCTGAGTCTCGGATGCCCACTAAACTGGAGTCTCACCTTCTTCCTTTTGATCTATCCAAACGATTTCACAATAACCAGAGCCCTCCGCCTCCTCCTGGACGGTGTGGAGGGAGCTACGAGGCTAAAATCCCAACAAAGGATGGGAGTGCCGGAGGAGTGGTCTCCTCCTCCGGGAAGGATGATCAACCACTAGATCTCACCGTGAAGAGGAGGAAGAAAGGAGGGTTGGATGAGAATCAAAATGTAATTTCAACTCCAAGTCCACCTGCAGCCCAAGTTGTACTGGCTCCACCAAAGAAACGGTCTCGCTCTCCGACGCCAGTTCAAAGGTCCGAGTCTTCCTCCCCACCAGTGCCTAGTAAGAGGGTGGCCACGCCAAACTCCAATCACAGCGGTGGTGGCGTTAAACATGAGCACTACGAGACAAATAGCAATGGGAGTGGGAGTGGATTTGGTTCACTCGCCATGTTTGGCCGACCCCTGCCCCCACATCCACATATTGTTCATTCTTCCTCCCCTGGTGGACCGGGTGGAAGATCTCCGTTTCCATTTACTCCTTCCGCGCTTGCTCCCACTTTTGTACAGCAACCTTATCAGGATGTCATTGGTAAGTGGTGGGTTATAAAAGGTGACCCATAACGCCGGATAATTGTTTCCTTTTGATCCCAGGTGGAGGTCAGAATGGATCTTCGGGCATTTCCAAATCTCGGGATCGTTACACGTGTAAATATTGTGGCAAGGTGTTTCCTCGCTCCGCAAATCTCACGAGACATCTCCGCACCCACACCGGAGAGCAGCCTTATCGATGTCAATTCTGTGAGCGGTCTTTCTCCATTTCTTCCAATTTACAACGGCACGTGAGGTAAGGAACCCTGGCTTCTCTGCATAAACAAAGACGTCTAAATCTTTTTGTTTCCTACAGAAATATTCATCACAAAGAGAAACCTTTCCGATGTCCCCTCTGCGAGCGAGCATTCGGCCAACAAACGAATCTGGACCGTCACCTGAGAAAGCATGATGGCAACATTCCAACCATCCTAAATCCCAATGGATCCTCAAGACACGGCTCATCCCGACACGGTTCCTCCTCCTGGTCCAATCGACACCATGAAAATAGTCTAAATAACAATAACAACCACTCCGGATGCATAAATCGGAACGAGGGACTCCGGCCCAAAGGAAAGGACTCACTATCAGAGATAGCATCATTTGTAGGAATGGTAACTCCGACCTCCACATCCACCTCTGCGTCTTCGGAGACAGGGTCCGAAGGTGGGAGTGGTGGGATTGGGAATCTTAAAAAGATGCGATTAGTGGAGGATGACCACAACAATAACCACGTGGCAGAGGAGGATGATGATGAGGAGGAAGAGGTTGATGTGGACGATGAGGAAATTGATGTGGAAGAGTTGGATGAGGAGGAGGAAGAGGATTTGGTCATCTCGTCGGAAGACGAGCCGAGAGAGCTTATCAAGAAAAGTTCTTTATTGCCTCCGGAGCATCTTCCAAGTACCCCACCCTCCTCCACCGTGTCCACGTCCAGTAGTGGGCGAGAGAGTGTGGGGAGTGAGAGGGAGGAGAATACGGAATAAAATTATATTTCAAATATTTAGAGTTACAAAACTGCACATTTCATTCACATATCATTACACGCAACTTGTGACGAGGCGAACCACAGTTTTTATTATTTTTTATGCAATATTTTTATGCAAACTCCGGGGAACGTTACCAGATTTCTTAGTTTTGTTGTACTTTTTACATTTTACAATTTCAGTGTCCACATTAGTTAGTAGATGCAAAATACTCACAGTTTTTATTATTTTTTATGCAATATTTTTATGCAAACTCCGGGGAACGTTACCAGATTTCTTAGTTTTGTTGTACTTTTTACATTTTACAATTTCAGGTTCCACATTAGTTAGTAGATGCAAAATAGAGCAATAACTAAGTTATCCTATTTTTAAGGGAGTTTCATTTTGTACTTGTATGTTTTTATCTATTTTTGTATGATAATTTTAATTCTTGGTTAGCTATCAAATTTCGTTGTAGTGGAACTTGTTCTATCTGAAAAATGGTGTTGGTATGTTTTTCTTGGCCTTATCTTAAATGTAGAGCAATAACTAAGTTATCCTATTTTTAAGGGAGTTTCATTTTGTACTTGTATGTTTTTATCTATTTTTATGATAATTTTAATTCTTGGTTAGCTATCAAATTTCGTTGTAGTGGAACTTGTTCTATCTGAAAAATGGTGTTGGTATGTTTTTCTTGGCCTTATCTTAAAAATAGTGCCTTCTGTAGGGAGTGTATCAACGATGGATCTAGTCAACGAGAATTTTATTGGATTTTTTGCTTGCTTTGAATGTTTAAAATTAAACTCTTGTCAATTTCCATCTACTATTTTATGATGAAATTTAAGTCTCTTGATCGCAGATTTGGTATTACTTATTTTTCCCTATTGTATGGCTAATAATGGCGTCCATTAACGTGCTGCTAATAAAAAGTTCAATGTTTGAAAAAGTTTGGAGTTTGAATCGGGATCTTATTTCGTGGCTTGCCTTATTTAGATACGCGTCAATAATTACCATGATATTTGCAATCATTAAACAAATTTTATTAGTTAAAGATCTTAAAATAGTTAACACTATTCATCTCAAGGTGCTTTAATATTAGAATGATAGACAATTTAACAATACATAGAATAAATTATAGTAGGGATACATTGAAAATACAAAAATCGGAGTATTTCATAAATAGAATTATTCTATTACAATAACATTGAATTTTGTCAGTGGAGATCGAGGCACAGTTATTCTTTCTTACAGGTTAGGCATGGCTGGACTGGATAACACTATCATTCCATTTGAACACGGACTGGACGAGTATTACTAATAATTAAAGGATTATATAAATAAAAATAACTTTATGAGCTTGTTATTTAAAAAAACATTCAAGCTTCGGAAGAGTCCAATTGTGACTCTGTCTCCTCGGAACTTGAAGTAGAGACCGGTGAAACGGATGAGGATTTGGATTTTTTGGCGACAGTTTGTTTAGTTTCCATTGCGTCTTTGGTCCCAGTGCTTGTAGTTGAAGCAGCTTCCAGGTCAATCTCGTAAATCTGTGCAACACAGGAAGCAATTATTTACAAATGTAAAAGAAACAGAATGAAGGATTAGGATCTAATTTTAAAAGATAAATACTCACTTCAGTCTTGTGCTTATCCTTGGAATTAACCACGATGGACCCACACCTCGGTCCTTTCCCAATGTATTGCGGTGTCGGAAGGGGAATATACGTGGATGGAGGAATATTTCCAACTTCCTTTCCAATATCCAGTGAATCCATTCCGATTCGGGTTGTTGTGTAACTGGAGCTATCCAGACGAATAATCTCAACGGAGGAGTGATGAAAAATATAGAGATTTGGGTGTCGATAGTTAATGGACTGCGGAAATTTGAGCCAAGCAATGTCTTC
This sequence comes from Folsomia manolachei, assembly GCA_036491905.1. Classification (NCBI taxonomy): domain Eukaryota; kingdom Metazoa; phylum Arthropoda; class Collembola; order Entomobryomorpha; family Isotomidae; genus Folsomia; species Folsomia manolachei. The sequence goes on along the minus strand of JAAXNX010001764.1, from coordinate 5,519 downwards.
CCCTCTAGAACGATGTCCTTCCTCATCCACAAAAATCCCCAAGGTTGGGAAGCAGATGAGAAATTCCCGACAAGTTTTTTGTGCCGGGGTCCAATTACTCTGTCCCACATCCAAAATGGACATTGGAATTGTTAGATCATCGCCACCAAATATTACAAAGTACAGGGATGGATCCGTTTCATCCAGAAATTCTTGAAGTTGGAAATTTTTCGTGTCCAATTCATAAATTTTTCCAGCTCCATAAATGACTGAGCTAGGAGTCATCATCATGCACGTGACGACTTCTGGGGTTGAGATTTTTTGACGGAGAACAAAAATGGAATCCTTCCAAGAAAGAACGTGAATATATTTTGAAGTTGTGACGACAAGGGTCAGATTTCCACGATCAATGTCTCGAACTTCAAACATGTGACAGTTTTGGAGGTCTGCTACAGCTGAAGTATTCAATTTTGGTTGGGAACATTCCGCAGCTTCTGCAGAACTTCGAACCATTCCCATGCTGGCCAGAGTCAATTTTTGCTCGCTACCTGCTCCACAGTTTTTAAATAAATGTCATGTAATTCTATTTCTATTTCCCATCAATAATATGGTTTTAAATAATTACCCTCGATAAAAAGCACGGAATTCAACGAAGAAATAAATTCCATTTGATAAACTGCTTGAATGCCATCAATTTTCACGACATGGACCTGGCTTGTTTCTCCCTTTCTTGAAAACAATCCTTGGTCGCAACCAAATAAATACAAATCCCCATAAATGTGGAAAGCACAGTTAACATCGATTCTTTGCTTGTTATCTTCGAGAATTAGATTCTTTTTTATACTGAATCCACTTGGTGGCGGAACAGATACTACCATTTCATCTTTTGTCGTAGGTGTGGGTTTCACAGACTGAGGTTTTTTATCCAATTCCTCGAGTAGTTTCAAATCATCACATTTGCCTAGGACAAGGGCAGACTGTTGTCTCGCATTGACACCAAATGGTCGAACTTTAGTTTTTGGAGTTGGTGTTACTCCACCAGGAATTGGGGTGGCTGCGGATGATGACGGAGTCTGCATGTTCCTTGGCAGAGTGATTCCCTTCCTAATCGGAGTTTGGTAGCCATCATCTTTAGAATCTTTGTCAATCCGTGAAAAAAATCCAAATCTTTTCTTTTTTTCTTTAAGCCCTTCATTCTGATCTTGGAGGAATTGAATAAGTTTAGCTTGTTGATTGAGAGTGCACTGCATCTGAATGTTGGAAGCATCCTTGGCCTGAATGGTGGTAATGTGAGACTTTTTCAACTCTGCGACACGAATCTCCGCCTTTGCCTCGGCATCTTTGAAATTATCTCGCAATTTTATGGTGTCATGTCTCAGCTCAAAGATCTCATTCAAACAATTGTGCAACTCTTGAGTCAATTTGTAATTGTCTTGATTCACTTCTGAGAAACGAGTTTTTAAATGGTCTTTTTCTGCGGATATGCTTTCCAGTTCTGCCTCAGCTTTGTTGGAGTTCAGGACAAGTTCCGCATTGCGAGAAGTGAGTTCGTCAACTTTGGAGGTGAGTGCGGAAATGGAGGACGAAGAAGTGGCTTCACCCTTCTGGAGACTTGATTCCAATTCGTTGACTCTTCGTTCTAGAAATGCTTTAAGACTGTGAGCTTCATTCAACTCGATTCGAGATTTTTGAAGGCTTTCCCGAATTGTGGAACATTCAGAAGAAAGTTGTGTTCTACAATATTGAGAAAAAAAAGTATTTACGAAAATCCTTAACTAGGACAGCAAGACTTGTTAAAAAATTATGTACCTTTCAACCTCTGACACTTCTAATGCCCGGGATTTTTCGGCAAATACTGCTTCAAACTCTCGCAACTGGGTGTCCAACACTGTGGAAGCTTCTCGGAGTATGGCGACATTCTGAAATAATATATCAGCAAATTTTCAGTTTCTCACCTTCACCATCGATGTATCGGAGCTATTAATTGACTACATTTAATATTTCAGTCATACCGTTTGAAGAGAGTCGATTTTTCTAGTTTTCTCATTCAACTCCTCGTCCTTTTTCTTTAAAATATTGTTCTCGGGCTTTGAGCTCAGATTTAACTTTGTCAAACGAACTCAATTCAGCCTTGACGGTCTCCAGTTCTGCAAATTAGTAATTTATTAATGAAACTAAAGTACATTTCAATATTGAAATGTATTACAAACCTTTCTTTCCATCCTCCAAAACAGTCTCCAATCGTTCCTTCTCTTCCCGTACCTCGGCCAACATCCTTCGTGCTTGGTCCAAATGAAATGATTCCTTTTCCGATTTGGTTTGTGATTCTGATACAGATTTTGTCAGTTCTGCAATTTGTTTCTCGAGACCTTCACGAATTGTTAGAAAATCTTCCATTTCCTGGGAATTGTTCCAAATGAAATGATTCCTTTTCCGATTTGGTTTGTGATTCTGATACAGATTTTGTCAGTTCTGCAATTTGTTTCTCGAGACCTTCACGAATTGTTAGAAAATCTTCCATTTCCTGGAAATGTTGAAAGGAGTTTATGAATAATCGTGAGCACAATGATTAACAATGTCAATACAAACCTTTTGAATTTTCTCAATATCTTCAATTTTCCTCGTCAGCCTCAGTTCCAACGTGGTCTTCTCTCGAGTTAAAATTCTCACATCAACTTTCGCGAGGCCATAGTTTTTCTCCATCTCCGCAAGTTGCTCATTCAATTTTTGGACCCGATGGCGTTCCGCTATTAAATTTTCTTTAACCTCATCCAACTTGATCTGAGACTGTTCTAATTGTTCCTGCAGTAAATTTACGGCCACTTTGAAATCCGCTTTTTCGTCGTTCTTTCTTAGATAATCCTGAGTTTTCTCGTACAGCTCTTGTTTCTGTGAGAAAAATAGAAACTATTAAAACTATTTGCACCCAGTACAATTAATATAACTGCAATTTCTAAGCTACCTGTCCTTCCAAATCCACCAAGTTTCCTTCCAATCGGCGAACAGTCTCCTCTAAACGTGTCACGTTCTCTTCCTTTTCCTTCTTTTCTTTTGTCAAATCCTCCAACTGAGCTTTGAGATTTTCATTTTGTTTCTCGACTTCCTGCAGATCAAGTTCCAATCCTTCCACTTTCCCACTCAGGGATGTAGCTTGATTTGACGCTTTTCGAAGTGATGCATTTTCTTCCAAAGCGGATTGGATCTGTTCCCTGAGGTCGGATAGAGTTTCCTCGTATCGAACTTGGACTTCGTGCATGTCTGCGTATAATAAACAAGCATATTATTATTTACGCTGGTATTTAATCACTGCTTTTAAAAAAAGAGGAGCAATTTACCCAGAAGCGTATCTTCTCGAGACTTTCGAGACTCTGCTAATCGTCCCAAGATTTCTTTTAATTCTTCTTCCTTCTCTTTCAAACATCGGCGAAGGTCTTGTTCCGCCGATTCGTGGTCTTTCGTCATGTTCAAGACTTCTCTGGAGTGTTTATTTTGCAAGGATTGAATTTGACCTTCCAGTTCCGAGGATTTTGTAGTAAGTTGAGATTGAATCATGGAAATGCTTCCTCTAAAGCTCTAATTAGTAGAATTATTACAAAATTAGTCATTTCTCACATAAGACAAATAAAAAATAAATGAACTCAGCCCACCTGTGACATTTTGCCTTGATTTTCTCTTTCTTGTGTCCGAGATTTTTGGAGTTCTCCATTAATGCTGGCAATATCTGTGCGTAACTTCTTAACCAATTTCTCCAAATCCTTAATAAGCACTTCCTTAATCTTAATAACTTCTTCCTTGGTTTTGATTTCATCCTTTAATTTGACAATCTTGTGTTCGAACGAAGTTTTAATGTCAGCAATCAATTTCTGTGACTCAACCTGGAAAAATTATGCATTTTAAGGTTTGCATAGCTTAAATCTTTTAAACGGATGCTCCTTCTTTTGACTTACCTGAATCCTTTTCCTCACGTCCAGCTCCTCTTGGAGGAGTGTGTTGAGCTGTTCCTTCTCTAGCGATAATTGCCTCACCTCCCCCAGTAATTTCCCCTTTTCTTCCTCCAACCTATCCATGGATCCATTTCGACAATTCAAGGTTTTGCTCAATTCTTCAATTGCCTGGTCTCTGCAAACCCAAAAGAACAACTAAATCAGTCAAATTCACCCCTAGACTAACGTTCCTATTTATTATTACCGTTTAATGAGCTGTTGTGTCGTGGAGTTGAACTGCTCCTTGAGTTGTCGCGTATCGGAGAGGGTTTCCGAAAGCCGTTTAACATTTGGAAAAGAAGTGTGATGAATATTCAAAGAAGACAAATCCACTTCCAGCTGAACTTCTCCAAGAACTCGACGTTGCTTTGGGGTGAGGGATGGAGTACTTTTTCTACCACTCCCACTCTTCACTTTACCTTCTTTATCTTCCATGATTTAGGGAAAACTTGTCATAAGTTGGAGATGAAGTTTGAACTTTTTAGGAGTCCCTTCAACAGGATGTGCCCTCCCAGGCGACTTGGACACGGGACTAAAAATAAATAGCTTAAATTAGGGCGTAAATCAGGGACCAATGTTGATATTGGAGGCCGAGGCAGTAGCAGGAGTCCGTTGAAAACTGATGACCATTGGCCCTCCAATTTGGGCTCAAATTTGCTCTCGATTCTGGGGCAACATGCAACTGGTGGCCCTGTGCTAATTATTTTATTGACGGAAATCTGGATGAGAGTTCCACGATTTGATTGATTAATGTTATCCAATTCTGTGGTTTTATACGTCTAAAACAACAATCGGGCTAAGTTAGGTTGGTTGGTTGCACCCTCAATGGTTACTCATGTAAAAATATGGACAGTTTAGTTTATTGCATCTTTCTTGCTTTTGCAAGAATTTGATGAACTCAATAACCGGACAATAATTACCTTGCGAGTTGCAACAGTTAAAACTACGCAATTTATTGAGGCTATTTAGCTCCAATAATTACAATCATATTTAATTTAACAATGTCTCCCAATAAAATTTTGAATATTATCCATTTGTTGCCGAATTTTCGCAGGGTATACACATTAATATACGCGTAGATTGGTTAATTAGCCTAATTGGTTGACTACGTAGTAATTGGAATAAAGTGAGCTACTCTGAAGCCAAGTTCCATTAAGGGCTGAGTCCATTGTAAGATTTGCATTGACGCAGAGCCTCATTAAATCCCTCACAAAGGGTGATGTCATGTTGTGTTTGGGCACATTGGATAAATTGTTTCATTTCCCTGAAAGAAGAGTAAAATATGTAATTTAATACCAGGAAGGAATGATAAGTGACTTATCCTAAAGTCGTAAACGATCATTGAACTTACCAAGCACAAGCACCCCCTTCACCTTGTTGAGCCTGTTGACCCACTGGAGCAGATTGCTGGGGAGCAGGAGCTGGATCCACATCTGAATCGTGGTGACCACCCCCACTTCCACCTCCAGTGATGGCATGTCCAATAACGTGACCTACAGTTGATCCAATTGCAACACCACCAGCCGTTGCCATCATTTGACCCATAATTCCAGGTCC
>JAAXNX010001763.1:0-16239 GCA_036491905.1 Folsomia manolachei | reverse complement strand
GCCTCTGGCTCGGGCTAAAAACTGAAATTTTAGAATTTTCTGGATTCAGAATTAAAAATTTTTCGAGATTAGTTTTCCAAAGTAGATCTCTGCATGAAGTCGATATGAAGTGAAATCTGAATAAGATTAAAGTAAGCATAGATAGTCAACCTCCGTGGGTTTGGGTCTCCATAAAAGGACACCTCCACACCAAGCAACACTTGACTTGTTTAAAAAGCAGTTTAAAACTTGGTTCATAATGTTTAAATCCGATTAAAGACTGGTATAAAGTGGTGAAAGGGTTAAAATAGGGATCCCACGCAATTTCCTTTTAAATGTAGCAGATTGGAATTACATCTTTATGCACAACAATATTAAGAATGTAGACCAGATCAGGTTTAAAGGTGATCAGCATGCAAAATGGTGTAGTAGCCTTTCCTAAAAAAAAGAGAGATTTAAAATGCTCAATTATTTGCCATGTTTTCAAGAATTTTGCAAAATGTTACATAGTTTCGCCAAGTGTGATATTTAGCTCCAGTTGTGCATTGAATCGGTTACAGATCAGTGTCTTTGGGATAACAGATTTTTATCTTTGCGATTAACAAAGTGTATTTCAATCCAGAAAGTAGACACTTAATGCGAGAAAGTCATGTAATTTAAGTTTTATTCGAAGTATAATAGCTGCACTATAACATACACAACTTTCTTCAGAACACAGTAATTTTGTACAGATTGCACTTTGTCCTACAAATAAAATTAGCTAAATAAATCTTTTTTCGAAGGCATCTCATGTATCAAACTTGGATTTACAATTAATGTACACATTCTCCTTTAAGAGAACTAATTAGAAAGCAATTGTATTTCGTAAAAAGTACAAGTTAGTCAGAAGTAGTTTTAAGTTCCAAGTATTGAAAGGGGACGTGAATCGTTCGATTTTTGACTTCAACCATGAGATGACCACGCCGTGGCGAGGTGCCAATCACGGCGACGGAGTCTCCTTTAAGCAACCGGATGTCGGAGGGTGTGCCTTCATCTGCAAAAAGATACGAATTATTTTTTGGAGACAAGTTCGAGACAAATGTCTCGATAGCGTAGTTATCAATGTGTCAATGTCTTACCAGGATAAGTCATTTTCATTACGCGAGTTTGAGGATAGCCCAATTTCGTGTTTCCTGTCACAGTGTAAGAGCGACTGGGTGGGAGTGGGGGTGGTCTCTCCTGTTAAGATTGCAAGCATTATTAAATTGGCAAACTATTGGCACTAGAAAATCTGCATTTTTTTGCAAATTCTCACCATATCCAGCCCAAACATGTTACAAGTCTGCTGCACCAATTTGGGGTCACACTGTTGAACCTGCTCCGGTGGTGGGGTGCCACTAATGGGGGCAGGTCGCGGAGGTCTGGAATTCGACGTGGAGCTATGCACACTGCCACTACTGCACCCAGAATGATGGCCCATCGTCCCATTTGTTGCGGCGACATTGGTCGCGGGAGCGATAGTCGCAGTAGCGATGGAATGCCCGTTAACGGGCGTTATTGGCGGAAGGATCGGCGGCGATAGAGACCCACTGGTGCCAAAACTTTGGAGTGGAGGTGTCGCCGAAGAACTGGAGGCTAGCCGACCCATTTCCGGGTTGGAGGTGGATGTAACGGGAAAAACGGAGGTGGGAGATAACTGGGTTTGTGGGTGGAATGTCTGTAAATGTGGGAGGGACTGGGTGGTTCCAGAATTTTGACTGGGATTATGGCGCAAGTTCAAGGTATTCGTGGCGGAGGAGGGATAACCAGAGTGGAAATTGGGTTTTGGCGCGGGTGGCGGTAGGAAAGGTTGACCATTTTGGCGAGGGAGGGTGGATGTCGCAGTAGGAGGGCGTGACGATAAAGCTTCTGGGACAGGAAGATGTTGATGTTGAGGTTTCGGGTGTGGGTTGGGTGGAGGAAGATTTGGAGGGATGTCTTGACCTTGGTTGAAGCGTCGGTGGTGGTGGAAACCTTGTCGGAGGAGGGGCCAACGTTGCCGGGATTGGAAACCACGCCAGGTCGATTGTAACAGGGTCGCGGCCCGGGTGCGGGTGGAGACGCGGAGTGATTCGAGTTGTTGTCGGGCACCCTCACTACAGTTTTGCAAAATTTGCAAATTTGTTAACTTCCCAATTACTGCAATAAATTGGTTATTAACACAATTATGACCTACCTAAGAAAAATGTGGCGTTTCCCAACCGCCCAAGAAATGCTTATATTGCGGTCCTTTCCTCCAGAGGAGGAAAAACTCCCGTTGGCCGAACTGTCGAAGGAGTCGAGGATAAGTTGACAGTCTTCTTGGGCTCGGTCGTCATTTCGACTGTATTGGTGGAAGGGTCCGAGCAGTTTGTATCTTGAATCAATCGATAATCAATAATCAATCAGTAAAATTGTGAGAAATCCCAATTTTGTTAACCCACCTGGCATGAAACGCCTTAAACCGCATCCGATGCGGATACCCGTTCGCCATGAGATTTACGGTTTCAAGTACTTGAAACGCCCGGAGTTGTTTTGAAACGATGTGCCGATCAAAGAGATCTGGAGCTTCGTTCTGATTCATTTTTATACATCTGATAAAATGAGGCTTGGCGTGAACCAGGGTTCGGAGAAGGTTATCTAGTCGCGTGTGAAAGTCTTGGGTAAGCGTTGAGACGGGTTCGTCCCCATTGAGCCTGGAAAAAGGAGGAAAGACTTAGTTTGTAAAATTGGGAATAATTTGCAAATATTTTTGCATACAATTCGGTACTAGAGGTGGGAGAAATTCGGAAGGAAATCCCTCTCGGACTGGGTTCCATCATGCCACCGGCGCCTAGGATTTTTAGCTCGGAGGAAAATAAATGGCTTGCAAATCCAAAGGAGCATCGGTGCTTGTGAAAGGCGGCGACTAAGTCGTCGGCCAAAATGTCGCGATTTGTGTCTGTGCAAAAAGAAAATACGAATTAATGAATGTCATTGAATTTGCACAGAAGTGGGACTCACCAAGAAATTCGGTGGCATCGTAAATAACTTTTCCAGCATAGTGCTGAATAGAAAATGATCTCATTTCCGGACAGAGGGGAGATTTCTCTTGGGGGAGGAGTCGCGGATTGGATTTATGCTGGGAGGTCACCTTTCCTACGTAACTTTCCACCGTGCCGCGGGCCGCGCATTCGACATCTAACATGGATAAGAGGCCGGTTCTCTAAAAAGGCAAAATTTTAGCAAGATTTTGGCAAAGAATGCATTTTAGCACACAAGCACAACTCACCAGGGACGAGATAAGATCAATGGATGGCACATTATCCACGTATTCAACTTCCCAATCACTCGTAATCCCTTCATCCCGACAGGATTCGATGCTCGCCTTAAAAATGTGAGTGTTATAAAAGTGTTGCATCGTCTCGGCGCAGAGGTTTATGCATAATTGCTCCAAATGGGATGGCTACAAGAAATCAATCAATCAATTACTTAATTAATTAGTATATTATTTGGTTATTTGCCACATACCCTCAAATCTTCAAACCCAAACATGTCTAAAATCCCGATAAATCCGTCGGTAGCATGTCGTACCGCGTTATTAAGCGCGGTCATACTCTTCGACGCCTTAGATCCTGCCGTACCCACGGTTGAGGCGTGTTGGGATAGAACTTCGGCCTGATTATGGACGGAATCCGCGGAATCGGAGGATAACGTACCGGAATTTGAGCCTGGAAAGTACCCGGGTATTAAGATAAGAGCTTGTCTTGTTTATTACGCCAGCGTTTTTTGCAAACTTACCCAAGCGTTTCAGACTATTCGCCCGTCTCACGATGGTGCTAACGGTGCGCGTGTATAAGGATTTTGCTAATGAGTCGCGATTAAAATTGCAAGAATTTGCGTCAACTCTTGACTTCACAAGAGTATTTCGAACGTTATGGGTCCGATTTGTGAGTCCTTGCTTAAGCGCGGATTCGGAGACGCCGAGCAAAGCGGCGGCGGATTGGAGCTCTATTTCGCCCTGAAAAACGGTAAAATTATCATAATTTAAGGTTGTCACATCCGATGTCAAGTTGACATTGTCAACTCAACGCGTGAAGATCATGCTACATCGGATATTTGAACCCGAGCGACAGAATGCTTAATGACATGTCAAGAACCGGTTCCAGAAATAGATTTAAAGCTTAAAACAACAGGAATGCAGTCTGCATTTGTTGCATGTGCGTGGGTAAGGTTTGAATTCTAAATGCACTATTTGACAAGAGACGAGACAAACACCCTATTATTTACGGAGTGTCATTGTTTTAGGGATGGGAGAATTTCAAGCTTTAAAACTTGGACACATTGAATCGACACCAATTTGGTCGACAGCAATTTAGTTTTGTTGCAAGCTTGACTGGATTTAAAAGCAAGGAAATGTAAGCAATCAAAGAGATGGAATTAAGGGAAGGGTGTGGATTTAGTAAAATCATTCCATTGTTTAGGCCAAGGTGTCAAAGAAGTGATCAAAGGTTGGCATAAAAGGTAATTTTATCGCTCTTACTCCCATTTTAATCCTGTTTTATTAGTGATTAAAAATNATTCTCCCATCCCTAAAACAATGACACTCCGTAAATAATAGGGTGTTTGTCTCGTCTCTTGTCAAATAGTGCATTTAGAATTCAAACCTTACCCACGCACATGCAACAAATGCAGACTGCATTCCTGTTGTAGGACTTAAAAAAGATACAAGTTCACAAAATGAGTGACTAATCAAAATTTTAGCCTATTTTTGAAATTGAATGCCGTTAATGAAATTTGAAATGTTAAGCTAAATTTATGAATTAGCAGGTGATGTGAATTGAGACAATAATTGTAAAAAGAAAGCTAATGTACACACCTAACTTGATAATCAAGAGTGGACAAACTCTGGAGATAGAAATGATAAAAACCGCATAATACGAGTAAACAAGTTCTAAGTAATCGCACCCGTAAAAGAATAACTCTGCAAGTTTAAGACATAGCAGACAAACTAACTAACTAGCCAGGAGTTCTAGTTTGTTATCCTAAAATCAAATCAAGTCCTTGTTACCAACTCTATTCAAGTTGGCCAAATAAACAATGCAACCGAAACTAAATAATGTCAGAATTTGCATGATTTTAACTAACTGCCCCGACAAGAACTGGACCGGATTGAGTTTGATTATAAACATGTAACGGATTCTTAAAGGTTATCCTCAAAACAGGGAATGACATCTTATCTGATGATAAGCGTATGAAGTGTATGAAAATCTTCAAAGACGCTTAACTCTTACCTGAACGTCCACCTCAGTGCAGGATGACGAGGAGGATTTAGATTCCCGAAACTTTACGTTTCCCATCAGTATCACGGCTGCGAGGACACGGACCACGTCTAGAAATGGGATGCCCAACATTCCTGAAGACATTGGAAAGTTTTTATAAAAAACTTGTCATGGTTGGATGCCAAAATTATGAACAAAATTAAAAGATAAGGACAACAGGTCATTTTCCGCCAAAAAATGGCTTATCAAGATGATGCTGAACTTACCAAGGGAAGCCTTCCACTCTAGGAATCGCCTTTTATCTTCCTTCTCATCGGTGCGGACGTCACCCTTGTTAAGATATCGCAAAGTTTCGACACACTGCTGGCCGAGATGGAGTCGCTCTGCAGATATGCATGAAATATATTGATTGATAATCAATACTTGATTGACAAAATTACTCACCTCGCTCATCTTGACTAAGACCGGCCAACATTTGGTAGAAAATATCGTAATTCTTTTCATCCACGGGAGTTTTAACTACCCGGGTTTGATCGAGGAAGTAGCAATGCACCTTGGTCCGATATACGGTACCTTCCGTGACCTGAACTTCGATGAAGTGTCCCTAAAAGGAAGGTTATCAGTTGGTTATCCTGCATGTTTGTCAATCACTGATAACTTACCACCCTGCTAGAATCCCGGTTAAGTACAGTACTCGCTGTTCCCAGGCTTCGAAGCACGGTTATCGACGCACTTAAATGTTTGAAGGCATCCGAACTCGTGCCACCACCCGCAAGAAGGAATAACTGTCTTAAGATAAGCATTGAAGTGTAGGTTTTACCCGCACCGGACACTCCGGATAAAATAATAGCTTGTGGGTAGCCAGTGTCCGCTTGTTGTCTCAGGGTTTCAACGACAACTCCCTGAAGATACGGGGATATCGGGAATTCGGATGTGGAGCCCAGGGTCAAAGGATTGTTTGTCGAAGTGAGACGATTCGTTAGGAGGAGGATTGGACCCATGTGGACCTGGAACAAAAATGAAAGATTTTGACTTTATCTAATGAACTTCAATTTGCAAACAATCGCAAAAAAACAGAAATTAGCACGGAAGGTATGAAAATGTCGCGAATTTGGATCTTACCGAAAACTTGTTTGCAGCCACTCTCGCCTGGACGCAGCGAATAATTGCGTCCTCAGTCAGAGGTCCGATAAGGTGGATGAGATCCTCAACTTCGGCTAGATTAACTTTTCTTCGTTTTGAGGATGAGCTGCCTCTGGAGAGGAATTGGCCGGAGGAGGATTTTTGGGATAATGCCCGGGATCGGGAGGAAGATCGCTCTCTTTCCAGTGATTTGTGGGAGATTCGGAAAGAACTCTCGGATGGGGTGGAGGCAGTTCCGTTGGAGTTAGAGGCGCAATTCGAGCCCAGAATTAAGGAGCCGGAAGCGGCCCCACCGGAGGCGGAGGCGGAATTTAGGGCGCAGCTCCCAGAGCTGGCTTGGCTCTGATAAGGGAGAAAGTGTCATAAAGAATGTGCGAAAATATTTGCCAAAAACAATTTGGCAAAAAGTGCTTTTACCTGAGTCGCATCCCGGTCCCGAGATCGATCCCTTCTTGCCGGAGGAATCCCGTGGACGACACCAACGCCGAGTTTATCGGGATGCAGAGTTGAGGAACAATTGGAAACTCCGAGAATGTCGCCACCGATTCGGACAACTTCTGGAAATTTAACAATCACAATTTCATTCTGATTTTGGATATATGTCGTATAATAGGTGTAAGGTTGGCTAATAGTGCGTCGCAGAAGGAAGGAGTTTGACTTGGGAGACGGGTATTCGCCCATTTTACCCTGTCGCCGAGTAATTGGCGACTGACTGCTAGCTTCTTAGTTTGTCATTTCATTTTGCAGCAAGAGACACAATTAATAAGGTAATTAGTGTAAGCGCAGTCAACCAGGGAAATGCGGTGTGGGTCATAAATGTAAGTTAATGCTCGTAAAACTAATGGCTTGGCTCCCACGTAGTATCTGATTACTTGAATTATTTTATTATTAATATTTATTTTTTATAGGATTATCTCACTAAAGGATATTTTATGGCGGTGTGAATTATAGAAGTCCGTAGTGCCAATTATAGCGAAAGAATGATCATAATCATGGTTTTGTACGCGAATTAATTGAAATGCTGCCGTGATTGATGGTGTGACTTTATGAGGACAATAATGACATAAATTGTGCATGATTTAATCGGCATGTTGTGGTATCGGGGATAAAAATCGGTATGAATTTCCTTAACGGAACCGGCGGATTGAACGTGATAAAGGTAAGACAACATAATTAGTGTCAAGTTTATGTCAAATGGGAACAGAAATGGAAGCGACATTCCGGATGTAATAAAAATGATGTCTTGTGATAAGGTAAAAATAAAGGTGAAACCATTAAAATGGGTGACATTACGTACCGGAAGAAAATGACAGTTTACGGATTTTATGGGTTAGTCTATAATTGGTGCAATAAGGGAGTAGAACATCTATTTGTCGGATAAGGGACATTTGGAGCGTATTTTAATGGGAAAATATAAAATATTTGGATTATTTTAAGGAAGTCATTTTGCCAAAGTTTGGCGTGCCTAAGAAATAATTAACACTCCTGCAAATACTGGCATTAGTGAGATTGACTTGCACAGAACACTTAATATTTGCAATTTGCGATTTAACTAGAATTTGCGATATTTAACTACTCGCTCGATATTCTAGTAAAATTTTGAGAAAACAAGAAAATTTCAAAAAGGATTGTTACAAGTGTTAAACTGAGTTGGACCTAATTATAATTATAATTGGGCCCAATTAAGAGTCGACAAAGACATGAAATTAGTATATGTATAATCGCAGCAATTATTGCATGACTTGTGATTAAGAAGAGACTGGAAAAGGCAGTGTTAACATAAGTTAACAGAGCTGAACCACTTCTGTCAGTCTTAAGAAATGAAATAAAATTCTTGTGCAGCCAACCTTAGCTTGTTTGTTGCTTAAAAAAGTTTCAAATCCAACAACAATCTAGTAGAAGGTTACTAAAACTCTGACGGACACGGGACAACAAAAAATCTTCCTTGGTGGCCCAATTAGCCGGATTGGGTGAGTTTACCTGAACTAAGGGCATGCTACTTGGTTTATGTAGTTTTTAAAAACTTGGCCAAAACAAAGGAAGGAATAAATGTGTTGGATGTTAAAATAAAATCCATTGTTTTACGACAATAAAATGAGATGACGACCTCTTCAGGTGGGCAGAACATGATTTCTTTTAAGCTTCTTATGCAGCTTAAAATTAAGGAACTGGTTTATTTATCAAGGGATGAAGGAAATATTTGAGTGTTGTATCAAAAATTATGACATTTTCTAGTAATTGAGATAGTAGCGTTGATAGTATCTTATCGAAATAGCTTACCAGCGTCATTATAATTATGGGGACCCAAAATTATCTTTGCTGCATTTGTCTTTCGATCTGAATTCAATAAATCTATATCTGTCGCTGAATCGTTACTCAATTCCTCAACTTTAGAATTTATTTTATGCTCGGAATACACATTACAAACTGACTCCACCACACCCAATTTAGGACTAGCACCGGTTTTGACGTGGGTTTTAAAGTTTTCAAAATCAAAATTGTCACAGGTCTCTAAATAATTGGGACCTAAACACTTTCTCCGGGATGGGACACACTTTTCCAAGGCTGCAGCTGCGGCTATTGTGATATACATTCCGAATCGGAGTGTCCGAAATTCGGGTTAAAAAAATTTTTTAGAAAAGCTTCCTAAAGTTTCGTAAAGTTCCTAGAAGCACATCTAGCAAGATCCAGCTCCGTTTTAAAACTGAATTTATTATGAAATGAGAAATTACAGGATTGCATCCAAACCTTGATCCCATAAGAATTAATGTTGTTTTGTTACGTAATCTAAAGCACTTTAAGCTATCTGCTCGGCTACCACGCAATCTATAAGGAGTGCTTCTACTCCACTATTATTATTCAGCTAAAGGGCCGAACGGATAGGGAGGATCCCTTGAAAGGATTGGATTGCAAGAGTTTCTCACGAACAAAAATAAAATAGTGTGGAATTCCTGGTCCGGTTTTTTAACGGGTTATTAAGGAACGTCCAGTTTTGATGGGTGATAAGTGATGGGAGCAGTGTTAAAGAGGAGCTTAAGCACAAAATGACTGGATGTATATTGTTCTGGCCCAAGGAATAAGCTACTAATTGAGCCCTTGACTTGGAGTAGGGACATGGAATCATTTCATTGAAATGATAATTGGATCTGAGCTTAGTTTCAAGATTTAAAACAATTCAGGTTAGTGGATGATAAGGAACGAAATTTAATACAAAGTTTTCTCGTTAACTAGAATGTCTTAAGTGACAATTGTCTCAAAAATCGATCCAATTCAATGATGGATCTGGATCAATAATGCCATTGTTTAATTTTGAAAATTTTCCTAATCCGGACAAGAAATCAGACAATTTTGCAAATCTTACCTTTTTGTTGGAATGGTTGATTCTCATAATAGCCCTGACTCCCACTCCCATTGCAGTGGGGTTGAGGTGGGAGTGGTTTATTGGGATAAGAGGGAAGTGGATGGTTCATATAATTGTGATGATTTGGGCGTCCATTTCCACTCTGACCCTGATGAGGTGGGACTTGAGGGAGGGAGTTTAGGTCGTCTCCATTTTCTCCGGGGCGGTGGGAGGAGGGTCCTTGGGGGTGTGGTTGTCCGTTGGCATTTACATGAAGACGATTCCGCAACGTGACGAGTTCGGTGGAGAGACTTTTTAGTTTTTGTTGGAGATGGGCGGCTTCGTTGGAGGATGTTGCATCTGGAAGGGACAAATTTTTATTGGATTTAAAATTATTTTGATATCTTGGTTTGATGAGTTTGATCTAATTTAGTTTTGCCAATTATTTTAATAAATAAATTTATAATGACTAATAATTGAATTGTGGTATCTGCCAAGACTATCTCAAATTAATTGTGTTAAAATAATATGGCTTAATCTTTGTATTGGTGTAAAAATCAATCATATCATATTTTATTTTACAATTTTAAATATCTGTTAATCAATCTTTTTGTTTGGCATATCGTTTCAGGCATGCAAGCAACGGTTACTCGTCTGCAGGTTGATTTCATGCTTTATAGTAAGTAACTTATGAGATAATAGCTTGTAAAGGGAGTGGGTTCCTTAAGAAAAAGAATACAGGTACCCACACCTGAAGAAGGCCTCTTCAAGAAGCCCTCCAGTCTGGGATCAAGGGTCAGTACAAAATCCAGGCCCTTGTTCACGAACAAAACCACAACCGACCAATTTTTCCATAACAAACCATTCCAAGATTCTATATTTTATTTTACAATTTTAAATATCTGTTAATCAATCTTTTTGTTTGGCATATCGTTTCAGGCATGCAAGCAACGGTTACTCGTCTGCAGGTTGATTTCATGCTTTATAGCAAGTAACTTATAGCTTGTAAAGGGAGTGGGTTCCTTAAAAAAGAGAATACAGGTACCCACACCTGAAGAAGGCCTCTTTTGAAGAAGCCCTCCAGTCTGGGATCAAGGGTCAGTACAAAATCCAGGCCCTTGTTCACGAACAAAACCACAACCGACCAATTTTTCCATAACAAACCATTCCAAGATTCCCTCCCACCCTTAAAGAGTGACCCTTAACAGAGGAAATAAGGCACCTCACCCATTGTTGTGAGTCTGTCTGCAAAATGAGATAATTTTATGAGAATAAAATAAACCAATTTGGATCTCCGCCCAGGAGTTGGTCTTCTTTTATGGATAAAAGCAATACTGATCAGGGTGAATAGGCGCAAATTATAGGGTGGATTCGCCGACGGTTGGGCGACATGCTGACGACGTGCCGTATCAGTGGAGGATCTGACTCCGAGGGAGTCCCCAAAAATAATTCAGAGTTGTAGGAAACAATAAAAAACTCGGGTTTTTATGATACATCATGCACACCGAAGTTATCTGAAAATTAATATAATTTAATACTTTATTATTATGACGTAAAACCCTTCAATTTCGCAATAATATTATTGTACATTTGGATGATGATTTCTTGCTAATTTCGTTGTATCTCTGGATTTACTTTCCACAACAGTTCTTGTGTTTGCAGTGCATTGTTTCACAGTGAAGCACAAGTTTTAGTGCATTAAAACAAAACAATGCTGGGGTTGAGACAAGCGGAAATAATTTGACAATTGAATTAAAATTCTTTTCTTTTAAACCTCCGTTGTTTCAGGTGCGAGTTAGAGTTTGTGAAGGGTGTCGGGATTATGGAGAGATAAATTAGTGGAGTTAATGGAGAATAAATCCGGAAAATTAAAGATGCCACAGAAGACAATGGTCAGGAGGGAGATGGAATAAAATATTACACTAAAAGAATGATGCATTCATTGTGATTTTCAATATTTCTTGCTTTAGTGCTTGCATGATTTATTACGAGCTTAGATATCGGAATTTAATGAAATTGAATCAAATGCTAAAAAAGTATCTCACTTAAAATTTTCAAGTAATTTTTTAAATATTAAGAAGTAACAAACTTTACCTCTTCTTCAAATAATATCCTTAAAACATTCATCCTAGCTCAGAATCCCGACTAAATATCTTGATAATTCTAAATAGTAACCAAACTCTCTTAAAACGTCCCTTTACCCATAGCCCAACTATTCTCCTCTACTGCTCTTAAAGAAGATGATGACTCGACAAAAACACCACCAAGGAACAAAGACAGTTGTTAAGAAAAGCTGTAAAAAAAGAAAGGAATCCCTTCAGGATTCTGCGACTCTTCCCTGTAACTTCCAGCCTGGCTAAGCTATCTATCTACCTATTCATACGTTACCTGTTGAATCCATTAACAGCAACTAGTTGCAGACAGACAGAGGCAATTCCATGGAATGATGTTATTATGAAGCAAAGGCTCGCTAAGGTTTCTGGTCCTGAGGCGATTTAGCCGGCTCATCAGGAATAACTTCTTCGGAGGCTACTTAGCTTTATCAGGCAAGGATAAGGTAAGGTAAAGCTATCAGCATTGTTGTACACTTGGTACACAAGTAACAATGGAAAATGGAACCTCTTAAAGTAATAGTCAGATATTGTTATGTGATGTATGCGTCTTTAAAGTAAACGATTTTACGTAAATTACGATATGTGCTTATGCAACTAATATATGGATATGGCACCTTTGCTTAAGCACTGCTTATCAATTTGAAATAGGTAAGGTGTAACGGAGACCAAGTAAACAAGTGGTATTATGTATTTTATAAGATTGAGGAAAGAAATTCAATTTTCTCTCAGGTATAAAATTAAAGAATGGATTTTTTTGTTGATTGTTAAAGTTGGATAAGGTAGCCTTTAATGGCGGTGTCGTAAAACACTGTAAAATGGATTTTACTGAATGAGTAGGTACATATGTAGTGGCAGAAGGAGAAGTTAACTGATTCCAAGTTTTGAAACATAAAACATTAATTTGTTTATTGTTCAGTAGCCTTTCGACCCTAATCCATTGACGTGTTGGATGGGACGAGGATTCTTAATTCTGGTGGGTTTACATAAATAAATTAAGTCTTGCATTAAAAATCTTATTGAGAGAGGATCACCAACTTCGTGGTAGGAAGTAACCAGTGAGTTTAATCAAGATATGAATTATAATTGTTGCAGTTACTTAATATGTGGAATAGCTGAAATATTCTGTTAATCAAGTCGCTTTAACTTTATTAATCAAACTTGAGTCAATTATTTCAGAGTTGAATTATTTCAGAGGCCGGTATAAGAGTTACAAGGATTTTATAAGATTTTGAATGTTGTAGGTAATTGGTGCAGGAATAAAAATGGATTTGTTATAATTAAGAAGTTGACAGAGTTTTGTGTTTTTAAGAGATTCTTTGGAATGTACTTAATTATTAAAACTGAAGATCATGGAGTCAGAAAGTTTGCATAACTTCTGCCATTTTTATAAATTGGAGACGAAAGCGGATTGCGAATAATTTAATAAA
This sequence comes from Folsomia manolachei, assembly GCA_036491905.1. NCBI lineage: Eukaryota > Metazoa > Arthropoda > Collembola > Entomobryomorpha > Isotomidae > Folsomia > Folsomia manolachei. Next base: position 2,978 of record JAAXNX010001763.1, on the reverse strand, counting down.
ATTGTCATAAAATTCCAAAACTTGCCGAGTTTTTATAGATTCTTGGTTTTTTATCTTTCAGAATTTGGAAGAGTTTGCCATAGACAGCAACATGAATTTGGATGTTATATAATTGCGAATAAACTCAACTTCGGAATGCTCTCTGAACTGCAACTTTACATTCATTGCCTTCTCGATAATTTGTAGTTTAGAGTTGAAATCAGCCTCTGAATTTAAATGGAATGAAAAATCCAAGCCATAAAGTTGGCATTGGCTGTCGAATTAAAATCCTGTCTTTCGTTTAATTCCCTTGATTTGATTCACAAGGACGGGCCGAGGTTTCATTAAACTTTGAGAATTCTTGGGATCCAAGCTACTTAATGATGGGATGGGGTAACAATTTGAATTTTGATTTTGCACAATGAACTGGTTTTCTGAGTGGAAGGGCTTCTATTTCTCCAATAAAGTAAGACTTGACAGAAACAGAGGAGTAATAACTAATCATTACTGGGGTTTGGGAGTGATTGGAATAAAAATAAGATGGACAATTAAGACGGATTCCTTTAGCACCTGGCGAAGAGATGGTAAGATGGTAAGGGTTGCAAAAGTTGGGGTGTTTGCATAGAGCTAATTTTTCTGCAGAGTTTGCCAAGGGTGGCTAAAATCATTTTTGTAAAAGTTTAGTAAAATGGCAAGGATTCTCTTTGAGCCCAAAGGAGCCGATGGAAGGGTTAAGGTACTTTTTCGCGAAAAGAGCCACAGGGCGAATATTTTGGGAAATTCGGAGAATTGGCTACTTTGGGTACTTGAACTACTTGTGGAGTCACGGGTGAAGGAATGTTTGAAATGGAGGCTTGGCCAGTTTCATAAAAAGCAAGAAAAATAAATGAAATTGCGAATTTTATTTGGCTAAAATGGAGGTTTTCGGAGCCAGTGTTGGGGATGCGAAATATTTTACTTTTTAAACACCACCAGGTGAATTGTTTTTATCATTATAAAAAATGTTTCCAAAATAGAGTTCAATTCAAAAGTTACGGAATTGTAGGTAAATGTTTTTTTACCCGTGTCAAACGGAATTTAAATCATTATCTTTGATTGAGCCAAGTGCTACAATTGGATTGAAGACAGACTTCTGTGTCTGCCGTACCGTGAAGTAATTAAAGTCGTGACTAAAACTAATCCTTATAAAAACACGATCAAAACGAATGGCTGAGTGGTGGTGGTGGCTGTTTGAGTGGAGCAGTGCACGCACCAAGCGAGTGTCTCGGTTGAACACTGACCGAGCCTTGATAAATAGGTATAGGGATCTTTGATTGAGCCAAGTGCTACAATTGGATTGAAGACAGACTTCTGTGTCTGCCGTACCGTGAAGTAATTAAAGTCGTGACTAAAACTAATCCTTATAAAAACACGATCAAAACGAACCCACTTAATCTGGACAAATAAGTAAAACAAACTATTTTAAGCTGGTGGATGGGATGGCAGGTGTCAAGCAGAGTTATTACAGTTAGTGCTATTTTTTGCAAATTAGTCACTTTAAAATATTAAACGGATTTGAAATGAGTTGCAATATTTTGATGGGATTTAATGCCGATTTAAAGAAAATTGAGGAGAATATTAGCTATTCCTTAATTAAATGTTCTTTATCACCCTCTCAACAGATATTCTTAATAGATTATTTCTTAAATTGGTCAATTTTTTTGGAAATGATCTACTTGCCTTGGATTTGCATGCCTTGAAGTTTCTTTTCCGTTTCCCAAAATTTTTGCAACTCTGAAAAATATTTGTCCAATATGAACACTTTAGAAAGTGTGGCCATGGCCATCCCCTCACATTCGGGGTCACAACTGGGTCAATTACTGTCCTCCCGGGTTCGGTAACAAGTTAATTACCAACTTGATAGCATTTAATGCTTGTTCTCAAACCACACCTACTTATTATTGCCGGATTTAGTTCACTTTTTATTAATTCCTCTGGTTTCATGCACCGGCATCAAAAACAGTAATCACTCCTTAACAAGTTGATTTATGGATACAAAATCCAACCACAACCGGAACTGCCCACTTGTCTTCTTAATTCGAATCCGTTACATGCAATTTTTTCCATGCAGTTCTTCTCCAATGAGTTCCAAATCAAGCTATGTTTGTAAACCAACTTAACACTAATTGTGCTCACATCTAAACTAATTCCAGCCACTAATTAATTTCGACACTTTTCTAAAATTGGGTAATGTCAACGCCGGCATAAACCCGGGTAACAATCTGTAATACGATTTATGACACAGGTCAGTTCTATTATTTGGTAAATTAGATTTCATAAATTGTGACTCAGAAAAGAACACGAACACAATCCTTCTATCCCAGAACACATCCACATCCCGACTACTTTACATTTACACCTTGGCATGAATTCGGTAAAAGTTTAACCAAACCAACCCATCCAACTACTTCTTTTCCATCCCCTGCCTCTGTCTTAGAGCACAATAAAAATAAAATAAATCTGTGGACCAACAACCAAACCCGGCTCAGGTAAAGGAATACTTGCATGCATTTCATGGACTTGTCTTTAAGAGCCTGCTCAGAGCCAGAGCTTGGTTAAAGAACAAAACACACCAACTTCAACCTCCAAAAAAAACTGGCTTATACCAAACTTCTAACGAAGGAAAGGTAAGTACTGACTACTAAGAGTAATATGTGGGGTAGAGGATTTGGTTAGTAGCCGAAAAGGCACAGGTGGATAAAGTTAGGTTGGATTGAGCTAACTTAGTTGAGGATTGTTTATTACCTTCACAGTGGTCATCTTGGGAATCTCATCCCTTCAATGTGATTGTGTTTGGAGAGTGACGGGTTGAATGTAAGAAAATCTGGGTATGCGTTGATGTTGATGGTTAAGACAAGGAAAGTAAGATAATATAGGAGAGGGTTGGATATTAGAGATGCAGCAGGTTTTTTGAGCAGGTAGGTAGGAAAGGGTCGAGAATTAGAAGGACAAGTTTAGAG
>JAAXNX010001762.1:0-16240 GCA_036491905.1 Folsomia manolachei | reverse complement strand
TTTTATTTTTTGCGAGGTTGTCTGCACCTGGCTGACTGCAATGTATAGAAATGGAAATGAACATCCGGACAAAACAGTAAATCGACTTTCACATCATGAGCAAGGGTTGGGATTCTTCGTGGAAAGTTCTTTGATTGCATTTTTATTCAGTTACTTTCCGTCTCGTCCAGAAAACAGAAATGGAGCCCGAAATCATCTGTCTGCAATGGCTGAAGTTCACGGAAATTGCTATGTTGAATCTGTTTCTAATTTTTGAAGCAGACTAGTGAATCAGCTCAGTGAAAGTAATTTCCTGGAGACCCTCAAGCCCTAATTCTGCAGACAAAATTTTCATGTTCCAGACCTTATGTATGAAATGCTCTACGTTTTTTGCGATTATTCGCAGAAATGCACTACATGTAAACATTCAACTCAGTACAATCCGATTTGGATTTTTAGGTAAAAATTGCGTTATATCAAAATCACATGTTGAAGTTATTTCAGTATGCTGATTAAAATAACTAAAAATTCAGATAATCAGGGGATTTGCAATGGTCTTAAATTTTAGTCAAATATGTGGAAATGGATTCTATTTGTCCGCATGAGCAGATACTTTTGTTTTGCACTGTATCGACAACAGGACAACTTCGTAGATAGCTGTTGATATTTACTTTTTTGTTTGTTTATGGATTAAGTTAAAGCTTTCATATTTATTAAGCTATTTTGTACCGTGTTCGACTCGGAATAGTCGTACATACATAAAATGAAATAACCCTTCAAAGTTTCGTAATTCGCCAGCTTAAATAAACTGACTTCATTCTACAAAGCAGCTCTTCCGGTATTCTCATTATGAAAGAAGAACACAAAAAACAAACACAATTTCTACAACTTTCATCTCTGAATGAGATCCGCTTTTTTTCGACCGATATAGTTTGTGAATGATAACAAACAAGTATCAATTTCAGCTCAGTTTTTCTCTTTCTCCCATACAAAATTCAATATAGAATGAACGGACACAAAAAACTATATATATTATTCCGTTGTCTACATTTCCCACCATTTTTTGTTTTCTTAAATAATGGTAAGAGGATTGTTTGTTGTCTTCGAATCCTGGAGATTTATCTTTCCCGTTTTTTTGTGTACTTCATATATTTTCTTTTTCTTTCTGTCATGTCATTCCATAATACTTCCTAAGTATTACTTAGTACAGAGTACTAAGTTTGTAGCCTGGTCGATTAGAACAACAGAAAATTCGGAGAACATTTTAATCACAAAGCCGTTTCATATTTTGTCTGCTACGATTTTTTTTCTGGAAATGAATCTTCTTTACAGAGATTTTGAAAACAGAGTCGTTGTGATGAGGGCTTGATGTAAATTAGTCGTGGCCTGTTTTGAGCAAGATACCTCCAGCTTCGTATTGGTAAAATTCAGTAAATGCAATTGTTTATTGAGAGTGTGGATGCGGGAATTGACAAATTGCTTTTTTTGTCATTATGCGGAGGCTGAATGCTAAATTGTTGCAGAAAGTGCACAATCAATCTGGAAATTTCAAATACACAATATTCCAGTTTCATGTAACTCCAATTTAATTTTTACCGAAAATGGCTCAAGTATAATTACAGAATAAGTGCATGTGGAAAGTACCGTGCATAGTTGTACATACAGTTAGTCAAAAGATATGTTAATCAATTCTTTTGAAAAACGGTGAATTTCAAATATTCCTTTAAGCAATATCCTATTAGCTCCAATCTACTTCGTGTACAATTAATACTTGTATAGGTAATTTGTTTGATTATTATTATTGTGCTTTCGATAAATTTGACCAACTGAATGGTGCATGGGTGGATGTAATGTAAGCACAATATTTTACAATGCGTAAAACGTTTCACGTGTTAAGTGAAGCACGATGTAGTATTTTTTGTAACCATTTTATTAATGGTTCATAGACTTTTTCTACAAACTACACATAATAATTTTGTAACTCAAAAACAGATCGGACTTACCTTCTTACGTATAAAGAGCATGTTCTTTGATGACTAATTTCTTCGATGGGAAATTCCCTTTGGGTCCAGCGAACCGAAGAGGACCTCTGGGGGCTTGAGACTACTCATATTGTCCGCCAGCTTTGAGCACGGATTTATATTATTTGATAAGAACTCTTTTTTACTTCTTATTATTATTCAATTGCGTAAAAGTGAAAGTTTGCCAAAATATACATGACGTATTAATAGCTCGTTTATTGCAAGCATTTTATACACTTGGGGTTAGAGACACTTGTCAATGAAGTTGCGTGTAAAAAAAGTCTCTAATCCCTTCAACTTTCCCCATGTCACGTTCGTTCCACAAAATCTTACTTTTGTGGGTGCATTTATTTTAAAACACTGTGTAACTATTATCCTCATATACACACTGATTTGGTTTGAGTCAATTTGTAATCGAATAAATGTGCATTATTTGCTAATACTCCATGTTTATAATTATCAAGTTGCCGGACTTTCATTTTTGTGGACAAGGAATCAGATTATCTGTAGACAACTGATGATGGTGGTGATCAATATCTCTTATCTTCCTCTTTTCTTTCTGCATTCTGCTGCTTTCAGCAGAAATTGACGTCCCACTCAAGAAGAGATGTTAGAAGAGAGTACGAGATAAACATCTTTTCCTGAGTGGGTGGTGGTCGGTTAGCAGTTGGTGTAGACAATTCAATTAGTGCTGATTGTTTTCCTGAGAAGTTGGGAGTAGTTGATTGGTTTCACCAGTAACTTCAATGTAACTCCTGTGGATTGAGTATAGTAGGTGTATCATTTTCTATTATGAGTTGTTTGGAATCGACCTCATGTATCTATGAGTGTTAATCACCTCACAAAAAGGATTTGAAGGTACAAATAAGTGCACAAGTACAGGTAATAACAATCCCGGTTTCCATTAACTTCACCGATGATGAATACCAGTCCATTTATGCCCATCATAACCAGCATCACGGATCATAACTGAAGAGGGCTTGCTCATAAACGAGCTCACGATGCCCTACATAAATAATAAATCAGAGAGATTAAAAAACTTGAGAATACCAAAATGAAATTATTAGTGGTAGTATGGTAATCTGCAAGGATGGAGTCGGTTGTCGAAAGGACTGTCACTAAATTTCCTTTTGTATTTCAAGACTTATAGCCATTTAGTATGTGTATTGTATTGTTGTTCCGAAATTACTCAAGAAAAAGAAAAGCTACATATCTACGTGTACATGATTGTATTCTCATTTTGCTGAAATTAAAAATAAGTTGCCAAATTATTTGTTTTAAACCTAAACGCCACTGTCTCTTTCTATAATACTTTCACCTCATTGACAAATTTTCATTTCGAAATCGACCTTATTTTCACAACGTCTCCATTTTCCAACTCTGGGAAAGTGCTCCATGCTGCTTTCTCAATTTAGTACGTAAATAAATATGAAGAGTACCGACTAAGTACTCCATAATGGTTAGAAGAAAATTACTGCACTTTCACCAAAACTAGACTGTACTGGTACACTGTACCGCACACATAAATCCTCATGTTCGTCGATCATCACTTCATCTTCATTGCTTTCAGATAGCAAAGCTTGTGAGATCAACTTTTGAATTAATAGTTCGCGATTCGGTGGACAGGGTTTCTAATTTAAGAAATACAACATGCAGTCATTATGCCTAAATATGTGCAGTTGCACAGGCATAAATGCAGTGACGACATTTTGGAACTATGTTATTCGAGTTTTATTACTCGAACATTATCCCAAGAACAAATCCCAACATTTTTCGTTGTCAAATACACAGGTACGTAAGAAATTTATGGAACCCTGTGGAAGGATGGAGGTTGTTTAGTCTATCCGTTTTGTATCGAAACAAGTAACGTTGTCGCAGGAAAGAAGAAAGATAACACGAATGAATTTATGGTGAGCACATCCGTTCAAATGGAATATTCAAGTCAAGAGTAATGGACTGCCTCCAATTGGGGAAAGCTTTCCCTCTGCAACATCTGACTGAGCCTGAGACGGAAATGTGTTCCTAAAACGTTGCCAAAATATTGTCACTGTCCTCCCTCAATTACGGTCATTGTCTTCTAGTTCCAATCAATAGGCAATGCGTTAAGCTCTCAATTACTATTATCTGCATATAGATGTTGGCTAACCATGTAATTAGTTACCTTTATATTAAAAAGGGCGTTTAGATAGGCGTGATAGATGGTGGAATTGGACCGTGTAATGATGCCTTATGCTACGTTACCTAATAAATTTGGAAATGTTTTAGAAAATGGAAACGGCAATTATTGGCTGGCTGGTGTTGGTATTTTGTAGGTATGTGAGCAAAATAGGTTTTATGTCAAGCATTAATTTAGTTTGTTCTTGGTACAGGGTGAAGTTGCCTTTGTCTGAAAGACTCTATGTAATGTGCTTTAGTTTTGTTGGGCAAAATCCACCACGGCTTTTTCTGTCATTAAGGATTACTTTGTGAAGAGGTTATATAGTGGATGAGTAGGGTGACAAGTTGAAGAGTGGTTGATAGAATTGAGAGTGTTTCAGAGTTTTGCGGTTTCTGGTTTACTATTTGGTCAGTTTTCAGTTACTCCACCCTTTCATTCCTCCACACCATCCACGACGACACTAGTCATTTTCAGACAAATTGTTCACTTCAGTGCTGAAAAGTTCACTGCGGTTTTTAGTATTCGTCAAGTCCGTTGATGGGAGTTTAAAACTTGGTAGTTGACAGGATTGCGTTGTATGGAGACGACAATCTGAAAGTGTTTAAAAATGAGACATTATGAAATTGCATTTCATTGCATTGAGGAATTTGATAAATCGGGCACTAAAAAAATTGAGACCATATCGATATTAACAGTTTCCTGAATTTCATTTGCTTGGCGTGTCAGGTTTATAATATTTTTTGTTGCAAAAAACTTTTTCGTGAATATCGATTATTTGGATTTTCGTGACAAAGTAATTGGGAAATTTCACAATTCAATCCGAAACCAGATTAAAGTATCCTTTCACTCCATGTGCCGTAAAATATGAGATGTTATTGTTGAATCTGAACAATAGGAATTGGTCCAGATTTTAGATCTGATGGATTCAACACGGAAATAAATCTAATCTAAATCCTTTTTGATGATGAACAAAGAATCTCGAGCCAGGCGGGGAAAACTTGGGATAGTTGCATGTGCAAAACTTGTGGACTTTGCAGATTCTATCCAAGACTCAAGTATGTAAAAAGTAAAAACTTGTTCTGTGCTAAGACGTAGGTGGCGATCTTTTAGATGTTATCTTAGCCTGTGGCAAGGAAAGCAAGGAATGAATCAATGCTTACTGAGAAGAATCGTCGTAAGGATCCAGATTTGAATCTCAACTTCAAGTAGAAAAAACACTTTCTTTCAAGAATGCAAGTTTTAAATCAGAATCTTTACCATCACCTTCGTTTTAGCCTTATTTCCCTCTTCTATCCAAGCAGTATGTCTTGTTGAATGATCCTCGTCATGTGCCGAAAAACAGACACTAGACTACGTCACCAATCCAGACAGAAAAGTTTTGTTACTTAACGTTCAACAATAAAAGAAATCAAGTTGAACTGCCGTGCCGTAACCAACTACGGCTTTGATACTCTTGATACTTATTTCTCTCATAAAATGCATGGTGCTTTCTTCATATAACTATCCACCCACACTAGCCTGAAGCAATTTTTTGCTGTCTAGCAGAAAAACAATTTTTCACAATGACATTCCTCTATTCGTACTTTCTCCATAGCAGGAAGACGACTTGAGTATTTTCTATACACGGCCATCCCTCGAATGGAAGTTAAAGAAGTAGGTTTTTAGTTTGGGGTCTGAACTCTTCTTATACCATATGCAGTCCAATTCCTGCACAAAAGTAAAATCATAAACAATTACCGGGATACGAAGCAAAGTTTGTAAGGATGATTCCGTCCTTCCTCATTTGTTATACTGCTAAACTTTGTGGCCTTGTGACGTTCAAAGAGACAAAGTTGTGTTGAATGTAGAAAATTTGAAAAAAACCTGATATTTTATGCCTTTAGAGAAGCGCTTATTTTCATAGGTTAATCTGAAATAAATGCTGCGGTTTACGTCATTTCAAACAACTGCATTTTTATAGAATGAGTTTCAAACGATATCTTTGTCTTTTTAATGATTGAGGAAGTACAGCAATAAGTCCATGTGCATCGGCAAAATAGCATATAAAATATGGTAAAAAACAAGTAATGAGTTTTTTAGATTAGCCTTAGTATTTATTAACTATAATACGTATCAAAATTTGTTATATGCCAATAGCTGCACAAGTTTTGACACTGAAATTACTTCACACCCATTTATTGGAAACACAACTTTTACAAGAGAGTAATAGCATGGATTATTTGGAAGGGTTGACAGGTTCTTGAAAGTTTCGAGAAGACGTTTGCATTTTACTTCTTAGATTTGTCCTATCCATGTCTTCCACTTTCCATTACTTTTAAAAATTAGGTTGTCAACGAACGTGTTCTCTCTGCATGTTGTCTAGTTATTCGGTCTTTGAGCAAATAAAAAAGACCGAGTAGTTTTTTTTGCTGTCCAGCAACTTATCCTCCGCCGTCATTCAAAAACTTCAATTCTTTTTGCTCAATTTTGCCAGCTATCGTTTTAGCAAGCGAGCCTGTTTTACTACTTTAAGCCAAGAATTGGCTCACCTGCTGGGCCAGCAATTCTGGAATGTTTTCTTCTGTTCCTCGCCATACCATACTCTCGTGTTTTCTCCGTGCTGCCGGGTATTCTTTACGCTGAACAAAAGAGATCCCAGCCATATTATTTGTACTACTAGACCAAAAACTAAAGTCAAGAAAATGAAGAAGTTGAATGCGTGGACTTTCTGAATTTCGGCTAAAGCTGAAGTTAAATCCAACCATCTACTGAGTTAACAATAAGTCATTTCCGCAAAAGAAGACTAACTAAAGGCGAGAGAAGAGGAAGGGGAGTAGAGAAAAGGCGATGTCAAAGCTAACAAAAGATGAGATTTTGCTGGGACACCACTGGCTAGAATTGAAGCAACTAATTTCTCGCAATAACGGCGACGATGGAACATGATAGAACAAACACAAAGTTGGTCACATGCATGGCCGAATGTGATAAATGGTTGAAATACTTGAAGCGAGATAATAATAATCGAATTAAAACTCCGGATGACTTATTATCTTTAAGGTGATGTTTTATGTACCTCCAACCAGTCGAATATTTTATACTGTCGTATGCTGTTCTTTGAACTCACTGTTTTCGAAAACATATTCTTCTTGTACCCGTTTTACTTGGAACAAAATTGAATATTTCACAACTACAATGTTTAAACCTATAACATTTGAACTCACTGTTTTCGAAAACATATTCTTCTTGTACCCGTTTTACTTGGAACAAAATTGAATATTTCACAACTACAATGTCTAAGCCTATAACATGCATCATATAAGCTGAATCTCACTCTCGGACGAAAGTTGGGAATTTAAGGAAATGAACATTGCTGTTTCTGACATTTTCTCCTTTCTTACTTTGAATTCATCTAGCCGTTGTTTGTTCTCTGAATTCTATGTTTATTGTGGATTGTTTGTGTCATAGTCTTGTGATAATTGCATAAAACTTCATTTGAAACTTCTGTTTTGCATATTTTGCATTAAAGTTAAAGTTAAATAGAATAGCAGAAAACAAACATTAATCCCACCGAATTGATGTAAGCATTTATACGGCGAAACACATTCTTGGTAATAAAGCCTCACATGCAGTCTCATACAGCCCGAGTTACTAATCAATTAATTCGAGTCATTTTCAAAAGTAAGTTTATTCTACTCACCACTAACCCAAGGGAGTTTAGCAAACGCAAAACTTTTTCTTAAGTAATTAGTTACTATCGATTTTGATAATTTTGTATAATGAAGACTTTAAATTTACTTGAACCCGTAGGTGTAAACCAGAAATTGAACACCGTTACAACTTTTCATATTTCTTGATGGTTTTTGCAAATCTTCGCAAATTCATAACTCTTCGTCTTCTAAACAGGAATTTGAAAGGAGTAAAAAACTTGCGAGCAGGCCGACAAACATGCACAATGAATCCATAAACCCTATAACCCTCTGGCTAAGACTAAAATTGAGTCAATCTGTCGCACATCAACTCGCTTGGCATTTGTGGCTCGGGGGATGGATTGTATTTGTTATGTGTTTGTTGTTTTACACCTGCTAACCGACTTGAAATCTAGAAACAACGGTGGACAATAAACGAAATTCTATAGACTCGCCAGAAAAGCAACTGACAACATCGGGTTATAGTAGTGCCGCATTGTCTTCAAGGAATTTGATGCGCCAAATTTTTACTTGCAGTCCACTGATCCATCTATTTCTAACTTATGGGATTATAAACCTGTTCACAAAATCATTCCTTATTCAATTCGGTTAAAAAGATTCACATTGAACATCTTATGGAACAAGAATTGATTTCTGGAGTGTATCGCATAATACATTATAAAAGGTTTCCGGAGGAATAATCTTCCAAAAACAAAAGCTCCAAAACTATTGGACCAAAGGAGCGATTAAATTTCCGTGTCTTTGAAATCCAAAACCAAAACATGCCCAAGCTTACTGAAATTTATTATTAATGCCGCACAACACCTATTCTGGTATTTAAGGCATGCCAGATGTATTTTGGTCTTATCCTTCTTTGGTTCGATAACTCGCGGACTGATCCTCATGAAATTTAATACAGTAATTGTGGGTCAAACCGTCCAGAAGCTCTTGTCGAAAGACAGAAACCATAAAACCTTTAGACCTTAGGTGCTGGTTCAGAATGCTCAAGGCACCAACTAAAGTTGTATTATTATTACTGACCTTGTTAGTGACATAAGAATAGCCCAAGAAGCTTATAATATCCGTCCTTAAGCAAATTCTCAACAGCACAATTATTTGAACGATTTAGATTTGCAGTCCATATTCAATAAGTTTAACCGACTATGCTTATTACATGGTGAAAGCACATTCTACTCAACTCTGTGGCTTCAATATGAACCAACAGAATATTACAACCGTATATATAGTTGATTGACTTGTCAAGAATAATACGCATTACTACAACTTAGATAATAACTTCTTGATGAACAAAGTCAGTCTATTTCATTCCACTCCATGTTATTCCCCACTTTACCAATTTATTATTAATGTAATTTAGATCACCGTGCAGTGACCAAAATAACCATATTCCTCTTTGTCAATTGTCATATTGTTACGAGCAAGCAGTATTTGCGTAATAACTCTAGCCACAAAGGAGATGTTGGAAAGTTAGCAGTTCATTATTATTGATTTGATGAACAAGAGGAATGTTGCACTGTATGCCCTCCTAAGTAAGCTTCGAAAATTAAAGATTCAAGTTTATGAGAGAGTGGCATTTACATCTGCAGTCAAGCTCGGCTTGTTATAAGTTGCTTTTTACGAGTTTTATTTGAAAAACCAATTCTTTAAAGTATCTGCATAAGTACAGATCCTGAATAAAAAACAGATCCGCCCTAGTTTTAATAAAAACAGTCTAGATTTTCTAACCACCCCAGGCAAAATGCTTTTCTTTGACCTTCCCCATACTCAGTTCACAAGAAACTGGATCAACTTGCAATCAATCAAGTCTCAAAATCAACGTTGTTCCATTGTGTAAGCAAAAAAAAAACGATATTGCAACCAGCCAACCAAGTCGGAATAAGCCCTTCCAAAAAGAAATCTCAAGACCGCCATCTTTTTCCCATGCATAAAAAAATAGAAAATACAACGAATTCTATATCAACTCGAATATCTTGAATGTTTTGTATTATATCAATTCAACGTCATCCACCCACAACTTTGAATCTTCTAACCTGTTCAAATCAAAGATTGGAATTCAATTCAACTATTTATTTGCTTATTTTTATAGTCGAAATGAAATTCAACTCAAGGTTAAGCCCAAGAAGGGCTAACTACTTAAGCAGCCCACCCGATATGAATCGTAAAGATAACTCCTTGCACTTTGTATTTCTCCATATCTGCCATAATGGCATCAGATGACACTTCAATTTTTCAAAATCAGATATCCATATCTCAACGCAATGGAGATAAGTAGAAGTTCAATTGATCAATTCTGATTCATATGTCAAATATATATCTAAAACTTATTCATTTGCTTACGGGAAGTATCTTAGCACGTGCAAACTGCAAATTTTCGCCCTATACCCTCACTAACACGACGACAATCGCCTTGTGACACATGGAAATGGAATCTGGTGTTACCTGTATAAATTTTGCAGCGTGTCTGAAATCCAAGTAGATTTATTTGCTTTCCTTAATGACTCCCAGTCCCAGAATGAATCCTGTCCTCTGCATACATGTCTGTGAGACAGGAAGGAAGTGAAAGTTTGCTGGAGACAGTTTTTGCAGTTCTGGCTTCAGCACACCAAGACTTGGACGCGGAGAGTTACTTGGCACACTGAAACGTACTTTCTTTCACTTACTCTTCTCCTGCGCTCTGGGAGACTTGTTTTGCTCTGAGCTCAAATACCGGTGCGGAGCTGCGTTAAATACTTGTCGGTCGTGGCTTCCATAACGGCCTACTCACTCAATCCTGCGGACCAACAGCACGGTGATAACCCCAAACGAACTCCAAGCTGCTAAGAGAAAGAAGAATTCGGTGAAAGTTGGGAAAATGCGTTTGTGAAAACCGTCTTTCTCCCAGAATATTAATCCTTTAGGTTGTGAGAGGATAAACAAAGACTCACTAAACGGTGAAGGTACCAGCTGACAAAATAAACTTTTTGCAATGATAAATGACATTTTAGTTGTTTTTTGGTACTGATTAAATAAAGAAAACACTGTTCATGGAGACAGATCGAATGAAAAGCAGAGTTCATTTTGCTTTATCCCCCATCTGTAATCCCAAAGTACTAATTCAGATGAACTCTGGCAGGGATGTGACTACGTCTTTACTTCGACTGTGGGAAGGGATTTGGAATACTGAGCAAAAAATCACAACACTGCTTGTCCATCGATCACCAGTGGACTCATTAACATCTATATCTGCAACTTAGTACTGTGCGATGTCCTTCTTTTTAGGCCAGTACTAATAAAAATGTAAATGACTGTATTCAGCTTAGCTTTAGAAATAAGTCCCTACAAACAGTTCCCTTTTACCATAAAGATTTCCCTGAGTCATTTCATCCATTTATGTCAAATCTCACTTTCACCTGTCTCAGAAAAGCAAGGACGTTACAGCAGATTTTGTTTTGCATTGCGAATAATGCATATATACACATATGTAGATATGTAGTTTGCATCAAACGAATAAAACTCGTAAACAACTCCATTAGAGTGAGAAAGTCACATAAAAAGACCAATCTTGCTTTTTTGTTTCTGAAAACTTGCCCTTGTCAAAATCTTGGATGAAATTCTTTATTTTCTCAGACTCTAAAGAGAAAATCCGTTTTGAATCCGTCAATCAGAATTCCATCTATCAAGGAAGATGAAGGAAGTAATTCTAAAGTCGACTTTGAATATTATTTACTACTGTAGGAAAATTCAATTCTGTCATCCACCTTCAAATTTCGCATTTACTCAGATTCTTCAGTAAGGATTTACGACTTCATGATTATAGCAACGAGCCAACAAGATACTTTGAATAGAACCAAGCGTGTATCTCCTGTGAAATGTGAATAAATTCATTATGAATATGCAACGCTATTGAATAAGATCTTACAATTGGTGAAAGCGAAGGCATTATGAAATCACTACTAAAGTTGTATCATCAATTCCCTCCCTTCCCAAACACTCAATAACAGTTTGTTCATTAGTATCAGTAGGTTGCTTATGTATACATAGGGAAGTAAAACACCCTCACTGTTACCGACGACTGTGTTTAGTTGAAATATTTGGAAAATACATATTCATATTGTTTGAATTATTGTTGTCACAGTTGACTAGACTTTCATACCTACTCAATCAATACACAAAACACACATATTTGATGAAATACACTCGAGTCAAAGCTTGAGGCGGTTTGTGGTTTTCAACTCATCCGCCCATTACAAAACAATTTCAGCACATTGACATTATTCACAGAAACAACTCAAAATACTATATATAAGCAAACAAGGAGAAAGCAAATAGTCAAAATAAAGCAAAGTAATTTATTATATCTTCCTATTGCATTGCCATCACGGCATCACATCACCATTGCAATAAAATGAACACGATTATTTTACCCTTCTTTATTTCTTGAATTCATCCATCCGTTGAGAGATGAAAAAGGCGACAGTGAAAGATTCCCAATGGACTTTCTCTCTCTCCATCGTCTCTGTGATGATTTGTCTGCCGTAATTTGAGTGTTGGGAATAGGAGTTGGATGCAGATAGTCAAAACCAACTCAAAAGTATATCTACTAGACTGGAGAATTTGAGCTTTGAGGTGGAAAAGGGAGAAATTTTGATATGATTATAGTGACATCGTGAGCTTTACCTTCGTTTTCTGATACCTGATTTTCAAATATTTGTGGAAATTGATATTTTGTTCTTTGAGGCTTTGAGTGAGGTGGGTTTGATGTATTTTATCTGGATACGTTATAGTAACCTGGCACTGTCATGCTTTGATTGTAGTTGTTCGATATTGATCTATTTATTTCCTATTTTCTAATACCTTGTGAAGTGGAATTTATGTAGGAATATGTTAAAAAGGAATATTAAAAATTTCAGCAAACTGAAGAGGCAGCAGCGGTTCAACAATTTCTGGCATGAATAGAATGCAAGTCTGGTTGGAGTCAAGTAGTCTATTTTATATCGGGCGAAAAATTCTGTAAATTAAATATTGCCAAAAGTTTGAAGTTTATTTCATTTCAAAAGTCGTGTGGATTTTATTTTCTCTGAACCTCATTTCTGCAACAGCAAACTCGCACGTCATGTTTTTTTCATATTCATTCAGTGAGATTACAATACGTCGGGATCCCTCCCGATTCAATGGTCATGTCATATCAGGCCATGAGAATTGCTGCATTTAATTTTGTTAATATAATTCAAGTTTATTATTTGAAGTCGCTTAGGTCTTTGATTTCAGTTCACGTCCCTTATGATAAAGACAAAATAAAAAAACTTCAAAGGTGCATTTTAAGTTTTAAACAAATGTGTAATGAGAAACCAGGTAATTGGCTTTGGCAGCCCAAACTTCATACAGTTAATTTAGATACGGTGTTGAAATTTCAGAATTAGGATGCCTTTGATCCACCAAAATGTCTGGCTATTTGGTCTTCAGGGATTAAGGACAGTAAGAATTTCCTCCATTCAGCTCGATTCGTGCCATACACCATGAGGGAATCACGCATTGCTTTACCAATAACTGGCCGCAACAAAGTCAGCACAACTTCAAACGCTGCTGGAGCTGTATTTCAGCCATCAAACAAACCATGTCGATTATTTGATAATTATGGTGTATACAAAAGTGTATCTCTCAACACTCTATTTTATGCAAATACAAAAACCATCAAGTTTCCCACTTACTGTTGATGATTATAATTTTATCCGCACCAAATGGATAATACGCTTCGTGTGAAGTGATGAAACGGAGATAAATAGGGAGACCTAAAGGGAAAAAAACTTCTCAGCAAGTTACAATAATGCAAATCTATATAGTGTAGTATTGCATTAATTCAAAAATTACGAACACGACAAACATCCATGTTGCATCAAACTGAAGTTGTCCATGTTTAGGATAACTTGCCTGAGATTAGATATGTTAAAAGGATGGTAAAACTAAAATGACTGCCCGATTGAATCCTTTAAACTTACCATTGGGTAACATTTAATCCGTTTTCTTGAGCCAAACGAACTCGCCTTGCCGCAGATTCCACTCCGCGAAGCATATACCGCACTAATTTATCCCCCTGGCGAGTTATCGTTGCTCCCCTCACATCCCATTCACTGATGTCTGCGGCAATAACTGGAATTGTTTTATAGACTAGT
Organism: Folsomia manolachei; assembly: GCA_036491905.1. Taxonomy (NCBI): domain Eukaryota; kingdom Metazoa; phylum Arthropoda; class Collembola; order Entomobryomorpha; family Isotomidae; genus Folsomia; species Folsomia manolachei. Next base: position 2,247 of record JAAXNX010001762.1, on the reverse strand, counting down.
AAGGAAGGCGTCCTTTTGTATGATATAGACACATACCAGGCCTTCCCTCAAAGTCAGTGCCCGTGTCGTCAAAATAGTATTCTTCCTGGAAATGACGCCAGTCCTCCTCTAAGATGGAGTCAATGTCGTTATCCTTCCTCCAGCTAATGTTCTGCAAGATAAGTTGAATTTATTCTTAATATTTAAGGCATTTAAACTTCTTATGCACAAGAGCTGCGTACCTCTTTAAAAGCTGCTTCGGCCGAATTAACGTTCAAATTTTTAGCTACAAGTAACTCAAATAAAAGCTCACATTTTACCACGCACTCGCCTTAGGTTTTTAAAACGTAAACGAACCTCTTAGCCATCGAAGCAATGCGAGATCAGATTTTAGCCAGTCATGAGCTGGAATCTGCATCACTCTCTTTTTCAACTGAAATTGGTTATATGTCGGGTAAATGAATAAGTTTGTAATGGGGCTTATAATAGCACTATTGAACTAATTATCATACCAAATCCAATCCCGATTTTTCTTTGCTAGTCAAAGTTAATTCAGTTTCCACTTGAATCGTTTGAACTTGAGAAACAGCGTTCAGCCAAGCACTAAAAATTACTGTCGCTGATAACACGTTCAACTTGAAATTGACGAGATTCATTTTCATTTTGTTTAGACTTTGAGGAATATTCTCTAAATCCCAAGCGTTAAACTAGATTTCAAAGTTTAAACAGTTAAGATTCCACAGTGTGGTAAAGTAAGACTAAAAATCACTTAAAATACTTATTTAAAATTAAAATACGTAATAATAACTATGTCAATTTAAATGAATGAGATAACAGGATTATCAAATAATTTTCTGTAAAATCACCTCTGGGAAGGGTCCTTCTACTTTCCTTGTATCGTGATATTATTAAAAAAATCACACGCTTATATTAACTACAGTCGGAAACCAACCTTAGCAAACTGAAATTGCGTCTTATATTATTAGGCTTTAGATTTGTAGTTTTCTGTATATCGTGTAAAACATTACATGGAGTACATATAAAAAAGCTAAATAAAAAAGCTGTCTAAGAGAAGATGTGCCCTGGGAATTTTTGGATTGAGAACATGGTAAATATATGCACAAGTATTATTATAAGCCTTTTATTTATTAGTGGGTTTGGATTATCATTTAAATATAAGTGCAAAAACATGTTTCCATTAATATATTTATTCATTGTATAGGTAATACGAAAAACATTGCGTATGCAGAAAAGGTGCATAATAATTTAATAAAAAATTCCTCATGTCGAAATTATTTAAAAATATTTATGGCTACCCATGTCCCATCAAAAGCAGATCATTTTAAAAACTTCCATTTGCAATTGTCCATTTTGTTTCGCTTATTTTGTTACTTGATTCTGAAGCACTATTCCAAAACCTAACGCCCCAACCACTACACCTGCCAAAAAGACAATAAAAAACCGTCCACATATGTTCCAAACTCAGCACAATAATTGTTGGATTTTGATGAGCAACATTTCTCCCTTGCTGAAACTTTCGACAAAAATCTGATGTTTATTTTCGACAGTTTTTTGCGGTACTGACGAACGTTTTTGTAAAGCAGTCCTGCATTTTTTAACCACTGTACTCCTGATTCCATGGGCTGAGTAAAAATTTGCCTAGCCTCGTACACCAGGATGATACATCAGCAGCCATATTTTGCTCCATTCTAGCATTTCAGATGACGTTTACAAATTCTTTATAAAGCAAGTAGATTATATTAAAAAAATATTAAAAATAAACCAACATATAATCGTTTAAATAAAATTCGCAAAAACATTTAAGCCACAAAAATTAAAGCTAATTATTTTTATGATCGGCGTCTACCTATATAATTTTTGTAATTTTACAAACTTTTTATCAGCCCAACAAGCAGTTCATTTAGGATGAACTTTTTTGAGGTTTACTTATCCATTACCCAAAAACTACGCCACATAATTATCTTAATAATGTAAGACATTCAAAGTGAAAGTAAGCGATATTTTAAACCCAAAATGGACTGAACATAAATGACCAATCTACTAAATTACGTATTACTATACTTTCTTACACTACATATAATGAACAACAATTAAGGTATAAATCAACAAATACTAATTGATGTATTTCCCCGCCGCCTTAACTTTATTACGTCGATTCATCCTGAATTTCGTGCATATTTCTACTAAAAATCCAATAAAACTTACACTCAACCCTACAACAAATATGACAAAAAAGTTTTCAACATG
>JAAXNX010001761.1:0-16242 GCA_036491905.1 Folsomia manolachei | reverse complement strand
TCCTGCGATTTTGCATATGATTTACGTAAATGACAAGTTTTTAATTTGAATGTATATTTGACTAAGTTCTCATTCTATTATTTTTATAAAAAATATTTATTAAAAAAAATATTTTTATCCTGTTAATTTATTGTCAGATTAGACACATACATTGAAGGAGTGGGATGTGGAATAACGAAAATTTACAAAAATTTGAAAATATTACTAAGTCGAAGATCCAACGGCATGCAAGAATACTCAAAGGAAAAGTTTGATCCGACTGAAAAAGTGAATCTAGCTGCTCGATCTGCTCTCGCACCCCCATAAAAACTTCTCTTCACAAGATTTGTTGCTCTCCTTCATTTTCATGATATGCATTTTTTCGGGTGAATTTCAATGAAAAATTATTTACATTAAACCGATTAAACTCTGGTTTTAATTGCGATTTAAATATTGCATGAACTAATTTCTGGATTTTTTTTGGATTTCAGCAACTACTAATAGTGCAGAGAATACTTATCGAGATCTATTTTTAATTAATCAGGTAATAAGGACTTTGCCCAGAAATGCATTCTTTCTAATTATGAGTATGTATAATCTTTAATTGGCAATGATTGCGCTACTTAACTTGAAAGCTTACCTTAAAATTTCTTATCATTGCTTAAAAGATTATAAACTAAGATTGTAATTAACGTTAGCCATTGAGATGACTGACTTCAATTCACACAAAACGGGCGCATATCTCATGGAAGGTGCTGTCGTGGTGTGTACAATATATAATGCTTGTAAATGAAAAATCAAATCTTGAATCATGCAGACTCAAAGCAAATCGTATACATAACACAAATCAATCAGTATATTATGTCATTTAATGGAATTCAAATTATTGGTAAACTTGCATATTTGGAAAAACTTGAAAACATGAATCCTGTTTTACAAAGAACTTTCATTGCGATACATGACCACTCCCCATGTTTTTATTGTTATCGAAAAAATCAAAACCAGAATCTAACTAGGAAGTGATAAGCACCTTTGAGAATGATGCATATGGTTTCAGGGATTGATACCAAATTTAGCGGTTTATGACATTGTAAAAAGAATGAGTAACACATATGAACGCACATCCTGTCTGTTCCATTGACAATGTCCTGCTTACTGCTAAATTATTCTTTTGACATAAAATAGTTTGCATTTATATACCTTAGGTTGACTAATTTCATTTCTGCATGAGTTAGCTCAGAATACAACGGGTTCCAAAATAGCGTAAAGCTAACTTTCCCGAGCGGGTATCGGTCCTCTCCTCGTATAAAATCCGGGAAGTTTTTAGAATCCCGATTTTGATTCGAAGTAAAAACTAAAGAGGCAAAAATTGTTACTTGTTCTGTAAAATATTTTCTTACCGTTAACAACATGGAGACACCTCCACCCCCTTATGAGATAGATCCAAATCCAAGCAACGTCGGAATTTGTTCCATACAATTTTCAGAATCCGACAAAGTTCGGCTTAATGGAACACCATTTCCCGACGTAATAATTCCACTTCGTGAAGCAATTGAGTCCAGCTGGCGTAAAGGGATTCAAGATGAAAGATATTTTCATGGGTCACATCAATTTAAACTTTTTGGGCGTCCCTGGATCGGTACGGGACAGGAAAGTATTGACTCCAGGCGGTTAGTGAACAAAAATTTTGGATTTTTTGGAATTGCATAAGAAATTATTTTTTGATAATAATTATTAATTGTTGCATTTTTTATTCAGCCTTTTAACAGCTCTTCTCATATGCATGGCAGAACAGGGCTGGGACCTATTAGCATGTTGTGATCCAACCAAAAAGAGCAATGACAAAGATGTCATGTTTTTTGAAAATGCGACACCAGATCCAGAAATACAAGTTTTTTCAATAAGTTTTAATCGGACTGATAGGATTCGGTGAGTTTTGAAAAACAAACAGTTCCAATTTGGAACTGCCAATCTGTGTAAAATCAGTTATGCATTTGATTCCGTTAATCGTAATTACACGTTTAGTTTAATCGGGACCCCAGAATCTTGGCTGGTTGGGAAATTCAAGGAAATTGTTTCAACTGGATGGACAGCTGGGATTCAGCATTTTCAAGATTATCATGGGAGCATTGAAGCCAAACTTGTAGGGAATCCTTGGTTTACGTCCGATGGAAAGGAGAGCATTGCAGCAAAATTGTTCCTTTGTCATGTAATTGTTGGATTTCGTAGGATGGGATACAAATTGTATGCTTCCGTTGATATTAGTGGAAGAATTGGTAGCGGTGGGGGTGGAGGTGGGAGCTATGCCTCGGATTTAGATGTCTGGGTATTTAGGAAAATTACCAAAGTGTGGCATTAAAGATTAATCCAGAGTATATCTCAACTTCTGCCAAATATATACTGACTGTTGGCAAACCTTTATAAAAAAAGAAAGTTTTTGTATATTTTCTTACTGTTTGAAGTACTTCCAACTTCATTATTGATACAATGCACATGTATTTAACCCTGACAAAGATTAAAATTGGTGGTAACAAAAAAAGTATGGAATAAACTAATTTTTCAATCAATACATGCAAAACGACTAAATAAATCTCAAATATTTTGTGTTGGTCCAATAAGGATGTGGGGTCGGGAGAAAGTTGAATAAATTTCTGGGAGATTTCTGAACGTATCCATCCTTTTGTAATCTTTTCTTCATATCTATAATAATCGATAATCCTATTTGGATTTTTAAATTATTAGCTGTTCATTGCATTAAAAATTAAAGTAATTTCAATTTGCTATGTTTTTGAATTAATGCGACGACCAGCATTTTTATGCCACTCTCTAGAAACATCCGTTTGCCAAATGAAAACCAACCAACCAACCAACCAACTCTCACTCCTTCCGTTCTTCCAACGCATAATACAAACCAAAATAACATGCGGACTCCTTAAATGCCGAGATAGGTGAGTGACCTAAGGTCAACCTCCTCCTCATGACATAATAATTGTTTAGAAATATTTAAAACTCCTGAAATTATCATTTGATAATATTCACCAAATGATTTCCACTGCCTACTTGCACCAAGAATCCCGACTCCTTCCGAGTCTCTTCACACATTATAATGTCTCTCTTTTCAGGATAACCTTTATGACCTTTCCTTACCGCCTAGGGTCACATTTTCATCCACACCCCATCCAAGAACCACACCCAGCCATCTCTACATCCAAACCGGTCACTTCCGGTGGGTGTGGACCAGTTCAATCCCATTCCAAAGTAGCATCCAACACTTGGTTTTACTGGCTCACAAAAACCACCAAAATCCCGAGTCCACCTATAGCATTGATAAAGTTTGTGGAGATATGTGACCCCTTGGGGTTGACCTACAGAGGTCAAACTTTGGTCATGGATAGCCAGACCCCTTGCCCATGTTTGAGACAAATTTGGTCACTCTAACTCCAAGGGTGTGGTTGTGGGAGTGGGCCAAAGTTTGAGTCTACTTTGCATTAGTGTCATGATATGATTTTGTGGGGGAAGTTTCAGGGGGTGGGGTCACATTCAGTCGGAAACTTTCATGATGGTCATGACCTCAAGCCATCTGAGGTTATTTGGGGAGCTAGTTGGACCAAATAGTTGTTGGCACACCCAAATTGGGGGAAGTTTCAGGGGGTGGGGTCACATGCAGTCGGAAACTTTCATGATGGTCATGACCTCAAGCCATCTGAGGTTATTTGGGGAGCTAGTTGGACCAAATAGTTGTTGGCACACCCAAATGGGAGGAGTTTTAGCGAGAAAACTTGGACTTTGCCACCCGGCGCGGTAACTTTAGAGGCCTGTGGGGTTGGAAGGGAGTGGTTTATTTGGATGGGACTACCACAGATACAACCCCAGATAGAGGCTGCTCAGTTTCCGGGGTCAGAGGTCATCGGGGGATGTGAGGGAATGGGGGTAGAGGGAGAAGTGTGGGGGAAAGAAACGCAGAGAGAGAGCCATAACTCGTCCACATCAAGAAAAATCCTGAATTTTCAGAGTCGGTCTCTACCACGTCCGCTCTCTTCATTAAAGCTCAGGCCGACCACCAACACGATTCATTCACATTTCACTTCTTGTCTGAGTTGAAAGTTCGACATCGCCACAACTGTTTCTCACCTTATCATCAACCTCATCACACCAGGTAAGCATTCGTTTGTTGATCATATCCAATTATCTAGCTAATTAATTTGGCTGCTCCGTTATTATTTTTAAGAAGGAAGAAAGTTTTTTGTAAAAATTTGGAATTGTTTGTTTGTCTGTTTATCTGTTATCTAAAAATTAATGTTTTGTCTTATCTTTTAGGAAATAAGCAAAATGTCTGACGCTGAAGTAGCTCCCGTCGTTGCTGCCCCCGCTGCAGCTGCCACACCCAAAAAAGGACGAAAAGCCGCTGCCGGCAAGAAACCAGCTGCGCCAAAGACACCAAAGGTCAAGAAGCCCAGGTCACCCAAGAAGGCTTCCACCTCTGATCATCCCAAGGTCTCCGTCATGGTTAATGGGGCCATCAAGGGACTCGCGGAAAGGGGAGGTTCCTCTCTCAAGGCCATCAAGAAGTACATTCATGATAACTACAAGGTTGGTTTTATTATTCGAAGTTTGATTAGTTTTAAGGTAAAAAAGACTGCATGTCATTTCTCTGCGTAGATTTGTTTTACCAATTTTATCTACAATTTTTTAATTTGTTTATAAATTTGTTATAGGTCGACGCCGAGAAATTGGCTCCCTTCATCCGTCGGTATCTCAAGTCAGGAACCACGAGTGGAGCACTAACTCAGGTCAAAGGGAAAGGCGCCAATGGATCCTTCAAGCTCGCAGCAAAGGGTGGTTCAGCCGGCGGTGTAGCTAAACCAAAGAAGGCAACCAAGGCATCCTTCATCCGTCGGTATCTCAAGTCAGGAACCACGAGTGGAGCACTAACTCAGGTCAAAGGGAAAGGCGCCAATGGATCCTTCAAGCTCGCAGCAAAGGGTGGTTCAGCCGGTGGTGTAGCCAAACCAAAGAAGGCAACCAAGGCAAAGAAAGCTTCCTCCCCCAAGAAACCAAAGGCTGCAGGAAAATCCAAGGCTAAGAAAGCAGGATCTCCGAAGAAAGCCAAGACTGCTACAAAGGCCAAGAAACCGGTGGCCGCTGCTACCGCTTCCAGTGATGCTGCTTCAGCGCCTGCTCCTCCCAAGCCAGCCGCCGCTAAAAAAGCTTCACCCAAGAAACCTAAGGCAGCCAATCAAAGGCTGCAGGAAAACCCAAGGCTAAGAAAGCAGGATCTCCGAAGAAAGCCAAGACTGCTACCAAGGCCAAGAAACCGGTGGCCGCTGCTATTGCTTCAAGTGATGCTGCTTCAGCGCCTGCTCCTCCCAAGCCAGCCGCCGCTAAAAAAGCTTCACCCAAGAAACCTAAGGCAGCCAAGAAACCAGCAAAGGCAAAATCTCCCAAGAAGCCAAAGTCCCCCAAACCAAAAAAGGCTGCAAAGCCAAAGAAGGCCAGTCCGAAGAAAGCTGCGCCAAAGAAGAAGTAATTCGTTCTGGAGTAGCTCACATTCATTTTGATTCTCACTCATTGTGACAAATTGTTTAATTTTTTACCAATTTACTCATATAACGTCTAGTTAATTAGTTTTAGTTCATATCTCAAGACAGATTTTTCTTATTTATTCTGTTCCAAATGTAAAGAGTCATGTATCAGTCGATAGAAGACGGTGATTAGTTGTAACACGCACTGTTTCTTGGCTAAATTGAGTTTTGTTTTCGGCTAATCAATTTTATATTTAACAAAATTTTACTTTGAGGGAGGTTGTGTCCCTGGAATATGTCTGTGCAGTACAAACTCGGTGTTGACAACTATGGCTCTATTTAAAAACTAAAAATGTAAGATTCGGCGAAAGTTAAAACAATAACCCATCAATTCCCAACCAACTATTCGACTCTGTCCTTGAAGGGACGCTCCTACCAAATACCTTAATAATTAACTATATGTATAAGGGAACTAGTTTACATACACATTTTTATTTATTGTTATTACACGCAGTAGATGATTTGTATTTGACGAAATTTCCAACAACAATTAAAGAGTTTTAACTACGGATATACATCTCCATTTTACGGAACATCATTATTTAACGCAAAACTTTAAAACTCATTGACAATCATTTTTAATGTCAAGATGTGCAATGAGCGAGCATCATATTCTCGTTATCGTGATTTTTCCAATCCTACCATTTAAAATTAATAGTTTTTTTTTCTTGAAGGTTTTCACTGCTGCTCCGTCATCTTATTATTACCAAAAATAATTTTTACTTCATCCTTAATGCAATATCGATGCCCACATTATTAGCTTCTAAAAATCGTTTTAAATATCGCAATTTTTTTGGTCCCTTAAATTACCTTCATAAACTAAACTCACGCATTAACTGCATTCTCGATTGATTTATTTCGACTCATATTCAGAAGAATTACTTGCAAAAACTGGATTTATTGCATGTAGCATTTCCCAAAAATTAAACCATTTCGCAACATAACTATTAATAACTAGGTTTAGTTAGTGCCTACTTTTCCAAACATTCTCCTTTCTTCTGCAATCTGAAAAATCAAATTGCATGAAACAGGCGGATACAACATTTTTGCCATATGAAAATCTAACTCATGAAACTTCTCTCTTTGCTCCTCCTCTTAAAACGGAGTGGAGGTTTTATTATCAACATCTTTTCGGATCGGATGGAATTAATAAAAAAAAGAGTTCATTCATCTTAATCATCATCACAATACAATACAACCTACCAACACTGCTAATATAGCACACCAACCAGTGGGTATTAGTCAGTAGTTGGCTTGGCATTGACAGGCCGACTTTGTCTGGCTGATTTGGCTAGACAAGTACAAAGTCCTACAAACTCAAACTATTATTTATTCAACTAATTATTCCCTGCGTCAGTCATTATAGTCAGGATGTGTATTCAAACACTTCAACAAAGTAAGTACTATTTTATTCTCTCACTAACTACAGACAAGAGATTTGTGAGGATGGGCTGCGTCTAGTCTAGGGTTAAATAAAAGTGAAATTAAATATTTTACAATTGTTTTTGAACGCCAAAAAATAAACTTTGTTTTTTTGTGTTCTTCAGATTAACCTGGACTTCGTCACCGATTTTTGTTCCTCTATCTATCATGCGACAATACTGGAAGAATCCGTCATTCGTAAATCCAGACATGACCACAGTCGCCGCCAGCAGTCCTGATAATAATGTTAATTGGCGTCATTCTCTGACCACGCCAACCGCCCGGTTGCATCACCTCCTCATCCATCAACTTCACACGGATGTGACCTTTTCTCTCCCTCCCAGTCCAGGGGAGGAGGATCGACGAATTTTTCAAGCTCACAAACTTGTTCTTATTGCGGCATCCCCTGTTTTTGAGACCATGTTTACCGGATCCTTAAAACAAGACGAGGTCCAGATTGAAGATGTTGGACCTGATGCTTGGTGGGTGTTGCTGGAAGTGAGTGGTGGAATTTATAAGGATTTTAGTACACGAAAAACATAATTAAATCCTTTCTATTTTGGATGTAGTACATTTACACGGGTGACCTACCCACAGGAACGACTACAATTCATACAGGAGTGGAGTTGTTGTACGCTGCGGAAAAATATGACCTTCCCGGCCTCTCCCAGAAATGTTCAGAGTTGTTAAAGAGAGATCTAACTGAGCATAATGCGGTCACAATTTTCCAAGCGGCGCAACTACTTGGAGATAAGGAACTTGAGGAACGAGCACAGTCTTGGATATTGAGGCGAATAAGGAATTATTAATTATTGACCAGCTTAGAGTTTTAGTAATAACCAGGATTTTGATATTATAGAAACTTTCATAAGCTGTTGGACATGGAGCCCAATTCTACGGATTTTGCCAACATGACGGAGGCGAATCTAAAATCTTTCTTAACAAGGGATGATTTTGATGTCCTGGAATTGGACCTATTTCGTGGTATTGTTAAGTGGTCCCAATGCCAGCCACAGCAACAAATGTCTTCAAGTCAACTTGTGCCAAAGTCTAAATCACTTCAGACTCTCCTTCCATTCATACGGTTCCCACTTATTTCTGCGGAAGAGTTTTCTCTCCACGTCGTATCCTCTGGGGTCCTGTCCACAGAAGAATGCGTCCTTGTACTCCAGCATTTAAGTTGTTCGAAAGAGAATAGGTGAGAAAATAGGAAAATTTAAGTTTCAGACTGTCTGAATTACACACAAAAAGAAGTTTACTGTTTTTTATTATTTAATAGAGAAACGCATCTTCCTCCACTCCCATACTCTTCAAAACCAAGACGCTCTAAAAGCCCGTACACGGCTCATTTTGCTGTCCGTCTTACCGACATGGTCTACCCCTATGTGTCTCACATCCTCTACTATGATTCGTACGCATTTCTTAACATCTTCCATGTGCCAGCTCATTCAGAAAATTAGATTTCTACTGATTGCTTTCACAGATTCCAAGTTGACTATCCTATTCAACTAACACATGTCGGATTTCCAGCCCCTGACTTGGAAGACGCAACTTATGACGTTGCAATCCAAATTTTGGTCCATGCAACAGGCGCTTTAATATATAGGACGAATCAAAGTGTTGTTTGTAAACGAAGACAGGTCATGAGAGTGGTGTTTAATGATGACGATGGTCCTGTAAAAGTTTTACCTAGAGTCTTATACAAAGTGGTGTATAAATTGAAGGTAAACTTTGTGCTCATTTCCGTTAATTACCGTATATCTAAGTAGATGAAATACTGAAATTAATGCAAAAAAATTGCATTTTGCTTGCAGGGTCCAGACACTTTCTACGCGGACCAAAGGATTGAGCGTTTTCCTGTCAAGAGTGCGGATGATGAAGAGGGTGAAAAGAAGACGGTTAATTTCGAATATGGTGTCTTACTCCTGTAGGTTAATTGAAGTAGGGTTCCGATTTTAGTGGAGTGGGTTTTTTAAGGTTTTCCTTTGTCGTTGGTCGTAGTTTTATGAAAAAATGGCATTTTACGAAGCTTCAAAAAATTGAATTACCGTTCATTTCAGTATTAAGTTGACGCTTTTCTTGCAACTTTCAATATTTAATTCAGGAATTTTTTTTTCAGTTGTGTCAGTAATTTTTATATTCCGTTTCAGCAATATGTGTTCTATGTTATATTCCATTCTGGTTTCACTTTGTAATTAATTTAACCTCGTGATTATATCTCATTTCGTTCCTGGACAATCTCAACGTCAACTTCAATCGCCTTTCTCGTTGATTCATTCCATAACTAATTAAACCTCAATGCCATCATGCACTTATAATCTAGCTTTTAAAATTTTGCACACCAACCAAAGATACTTACCTAATAAGAACAAAATACATACAATTTTTTATCGTTAAAATGGAATGTATTAATGATAGTTAATTTTATTATAATAACTAATCAATCATTGATTATGCCATTTCAACTGTTCGACATTAACTAATCAATTAACTTCACTGAAGATAAGCACAGAATAAAAGGATGTGTTTATTTCACCTTCACGGACAAAACTTGAAGTCCTTATTTTGCAATCATGAACAAGTCCGCTATTTTTGGCCTAATTTTCATTGCTTTGGCCGGTGCCAGTAAGTTAATAAATTTTAAATTACATAATTCTTAAACATTTAGCATATTTTATATATTTTTGATATCTTAGGTGCAGTGGAAATCACGGTCAATACCACTCACGCTCCAGACCTGCTATTTTTCGGGGAAATTGTGAGGGCAAACATGCTTGATTGGTTTGACCGTGTTGGTTCTCTCCTGGACTCTCCCACCCACACTATATCAACGTCTACTTCGACCCTGGATATGAAGGAGTGGCTTACGCGTCAGGAAATCAAATTGTCGGTAGTGTAGATTACTATCGCACCCATACTTCCGACGTTGGGTCCATGATTCATGAAATGGCACACGTAATTCAGTCTTATCCATCATGCTATTCCAGCGGAGGTGATTATTTTAAAATATTTAATTTATTTTAAGCTAAGAAATTATTTATGATAGTTAATTATTAAAAATTTAGATTGGTGGATCACAGAAGGGATCGCAGATTGGGTTAGGTTTTATCATTTCGAGTCCACTCGTCCCTCCAAACCAGGACCGGACAATAGCTATACGGACGGGTATCGGGTTACTGCCTATTTCCTCAATTTCGTAAATTCTCGCTTCGACGGAATCATATACTGGATAAATAAAGACTGCCGTGAGGGCAGTTATGACCACTCCATTTTTCCACGACTAACTGGTAAGACGCTGGATCAACACTGGGATGATATGATGCGAGAGGACGGTGCACAATTCTATCCAGGGCTGGATATGAGCCAGTTTGTTAAGCCTGATTTTGGTCATAATGACGTTGATAAATGTTTGGAAGTCCAAGAGTAGTTGAAGCATTGCCACACAGAAATAAATAATTTTCTTAGTCTGTTTGGATTACGGACATAATCTTAAGGTTTTACTCTTGTTCTGAAACTCAATCTTAATGCATACAAATTACTTTAGGGAAATGAGTTACAAGAATTTTCTAATTACAACAAAAGTTTAGTTTGGTAAGCGAGGCTCTAGAAGGAGCTCAATGGCTGGGTAAGGAATTCCAGGAACGCCAAGGATGACTTTGATGTCCTCCTGTTTCTGTTTTGTTCGGACATTGAATCTACTCAGAACGTGGATAAGCGTGATTTTCGCCTCCAGTTGAGCATACCTTAGACCAATGCAATTTCGGTTACCTGTTCATCAAAATTATCACATTAGCATGTAATTCTATTCCCATCTCAGAAACAAGAAAATTCTTCCATATTAAAATGCAAAATGCACCACCCACCTGCCGAGAACGGAACATAACTATATAAACTTCGTTTTGAAGAATTCTCTGGAGAAAATCGGATCGGATCAAATTTCTCTGGATCCGGGAAGACTTCAGAATCTCGGTGTAAATCATGAATAAGAATCACGGCATCCGTATCCTTTGGGAGAATTGTTCCATCTTCTATAACGCAATGCAAACAAGGATAAGCTTCACATTAAAAATATGATAAGCTAAGTAACCCACCCAGTTTTACATCTCTAGTCAATCTTCTAGCCAGGATGGGCACGGGTGGTCGTAGTCTCATCGATTCTTTCCAACACATTTCCAAATATTTGGCATCCTTCAAATCCGTCAGTGTGAGTTCTTTGGAGGAGTTGCAATCCGGTCCCATTATGGCGTCAACTTCTTCCTGAACCTGCCTCTGATGTTGGGGGTGGAGGGCAAGGAAAAATAAGGTCTGATAAACAGAGGAAGCTGTCGTCTCTGCACCCTGAGTTATGGGATGCATTTCTTTGATAAACCGTAAATCAAATGGATTCGCAAATTTTAGCTACGCACCGCCCCAATAATTGTAATAAGATGTTCGCAATACTCGTTCCGTGTGGGTTGTGGCGTCTGCTCCATCAATATGTCCAGGAATGGTTTTGTTTTTTGGGTTTTGTCTGTAGAATAGAATAATTTAGAATCTTTATATTGCCAGAAATGTGAGACAAATTAGGTAAATTATCCAGCCCACTCTCGTCATTCCCATTGATCTCAGCTTCTTGTAACTCCTTGATTTTTCGGTTCATTGGCTGTAAGAATATCAAAAATTGTGCTAATCTTTGTTATTTCTTTGAATTACTAATGCCCGCAAGAACGATACCTCAGCACAGGCTTCAAAAAGTGTGGCAGTTGCTTCCGTTTCTGCCTGGAGTTTTCCTAGTACTCTGTACACCAGTGGGGTTTTGTATATGTGCGGCTTAAAAATACGAACGTGTGTCGCCGTCAGAAGGCTACAATATTGCCAGGAATTGGTACGTAATGAATGGCATGTACTCTGCAACGGAATGAAATTTTGAACTCCTGTTACTCACGTATTAATCGCTTTGGAGAGGATGTTGTTCTGGCCTTTTTCTTGAGCATGAACTTTAACACCAATTGCAGCCTCTGCAAAATCAGCAGTTACAAAATTATGTTGACTTCAATGACTAAAGTTCAGTCTTGTCTGTTATGCATCGTACGATAAACCATATCCAAAGCTGCAGTGAGGAAGTCAAGATATAGATTTTGAGGTTTGGAACTCTTTTCAAATTTTGCATGCAGATTTTTTAACAGCGTTTTAGATTCGTTGTCAAATATTTTGATAAATCCATCAAATAACTGACGATTAAAGGCATAGTGTAACGCTTTGCGATCCCTTTTCCAACGTTCACCTGTGCAAAATAGTTGAATAATCAATAGACATGGTTTGCCTCTCATTATCAGTGTTAAATACTGAATATTGTGCGAACCCGTGGAAGTTACAAGTCCAGCTGCCGCAATGTCTCTAAGATTTTCATAGTTGGAAGACTTCTCAAATAGGTCGGGACTTCCCAAAATTTTCTTTAAAATTAAAACAAGTTTGCTTCAAAAGAACTATTAATACTTTATTCGCTTACTCATGCACAGACCTCACAAACTTTTGCATCGCAAATTAAAACAAGTGGTACTCCAAAATGCCAAAACCGACAAACTTTCCCATATTGCTTCACATAATTTGTAAAAACCATTTGAGATTCTGCAAAATAAAAATCCAAATTCCTTTTTATCTCCGGGTGTTTCAGAATTTAGCTACTGTTAATAACGTTGCACTTACTCCATGCTGGTCCTAAATGCAAATAAGATTGTCCTATGAATGGCAAGGATAATTTGGACCCAGGAAGTTNAAGTTTGTTCAGTAGTCTGGACCTCCGGGTGAGATGCGTTTTGTAGTAGTGGTGGACTAGGACAAGGATAAATAGCAGGAAGGCCAATGTCACCGTGACCGTGGGAATAAGGGGCAGTCTAACTCCGGGCAGGTGACCAATGACAGAAAAGTTCATGTCGGAATTTGACATCAAAAATTTCCATTGGCATAGATAATGTGTCACAGGTGATGGCACGAAGAGATAAGTTTCCAGAAGGTCTGTCCCAGTGGCCTCCATTTTTTGGGATGAATTTGTTGGAAAATTTTTTTGAAGAAAAATGGCAAAGCACTTTACAATACAAGCCAAATTTTCCAGTTAGTGCCACCGAACTGACCAAATCACGGCTTTATATCCATCCAACTAAATTTTCCTCCTTCAATTACGCACATTTTGGTCTTAATTATTATAATGGACACAACACACGTATCTCAATAACAAAGGAATTTTCTTGTTGTCTTTCCGTATTATATGCGTGATATGTTTATTGTCTATCATTAAATACGGGTTCAAATATAAAAACCTAATTACATACAAAACAGAAAATAACTAGCTTCAATAAATTTATTCGTTTGCGAATTTAAAGGAAAACCTTTAACTGACCTATGCTTAACCCGTTCCATTTTAAAAGGTAAGGTGACGTACTGAAGTTTCCAGGAAAGTGATTTTGTGAACGCATTATATTATAACCAAGTGAAATTATCTCATCAAAACAACTTGTTTCAGGTAAAACGAGATTCAGGATGTGGTCATTTTCCCAGGCGTTATAATTCTTGATTGACTACATAATAATCATTGATGTCAAAACTACTCTTCACGAGTTAAATAAGGAAAATTTAGGTTTGGCAAAACTAATTTAACAGAGTGTCCAATATCCTTGCACCATTTCCAGGATTGTATCAATTAATCTTAGGAGCATTCAAAAGTTTTGCTAAGCGGATTGAAAATTCACACATTCACAAATCGAAGCATAACACGTTCTAACTTAATTTTTTTTACGATGAATACAAATAAGAGTATGGTACTTTAAAGCATGCAAATAATATCCAGGAAATTACAAGTTGGGACACTTATTAGTAGTAAAAAAATAACTACCACAATAATGCTTTGAGCAACCACTGTCAGCTACGCCAATGTAAAGCAGCATGGAATGGTGATATTAACAATCGCTTCGTTAATAGTATAAATGTGCAATGCATAAATGTCACGGGATTTTAAAAAAATAAGCGATTAATTTTGTACAGAAATGGTGAAGTATCTGTATCATTGGGACCATCAGAAATTTCATTTTATTTTATGATTACTACACTTTTACTATTTATCACTATTATTACGAATGAAACATTATCAAATTTATTACGAAGCATTTTTACATTGTTAAACTGTACCAAAAACCTACAAAACTCCACGTTCGTTCTTCTAAAAATTTGTTGAATTGAGACCGTCTGATGGATGTGATCAAGTTTCGGTTTACAAAAGAAACAGGAAACAAAAAATGATAATTTGGCAAACCGGGAAAATAATTTAACGATAGTGATATCAAAAATTAGAGATTTTGTATCTTAGGACAACTTTCCATTCTACAAAGTTCAAACAGTAATTCATGTGGTTGCTACAGTAGTTGGTTCGGTAGTTGGCTCAGTGGTTGGTTCTGTCGTTGGCTCAATGGTTGGTTCGGTAGTTGGTTCGGTAGTTGGCTCAGTAGTAGGTTCTGTGGTTGGCTCAGTGGTTAGTTCGGTAGTTGGCTCAGTGGTTGGTTCGGTAGTTGGCTCAGTTGTAGGTTCTGTAGTTGGCTCAGTGGTTGGTTCGGTAGTTGGCTCAGTGGTAGGTTCTGTGGTTGGTTCGGTAGTTGGCTCAGTGGTTGGTTCGGTAGTTGGCTCAGTGGTTGGTTCGGTAGTTGGCTCAGTTGTAGGTTTCTGTAGTTGGCTCAGTGGTTGGTTCGGTAGTTGGCTCAGTTGTAGGTTCTGTAGTTGGCTCAGTGGTTGGTTCGGTAGTTGGCTCAGTTGTAGGTTCTGCAGTTGGCTCAGTGGTTGGTTCGGTAGTTGGCTCAGTGGTAGGTTCTGTGGTTGGTTCGGTAGTTGGCTCAGTAGTAGGTTCTGTGGTCGGCTCAGTAGTAGAATCTGTAGTTGGTTCGGTGGTTGGCTCAGTTGTAGGTTCTGTGGTCGCTACAGTGCTCGGTTCTGTAGTCGCTAAAGTAGTTGGTGTGGTACTCGCCTCTGTTGTTGGTACTGAAACGAAACGGAATTTTATAAAAATATAAATATAAAATTTGCCATACTTACCAATCGTTGTTGTCGTGACAGCCGTATTGCTTGTGCTACAATTCCAATTGAACCAAAAAGGTGGAAACCATGGGAAGAGTTTTTTTCCTTTACAAACGCATGATACGAGTGATCCATTGGTATTGGTGTAATTTAATGTTTTATTGTTATGGAAGCAAAGTTGCCCTGTATTTCAACAATCACAGTTAAACCGTTCTATCAGTTTCAGCTTTAAGTGTTGCTTAACCTGTTTTGGGACCAGAATGATTGGACGCCTGCTCAAACTCGTCGCTCTGGGAAATGGGAATGCTTAGAGTGGACATTGCCAGAACAATAGAGGGGACGAGAACAAATGCAAAAATAGCTGAATGCATTTTAGGCTTATTTGTGTTTTAACAATTTCCAGGAGAAGAGCCAACAACACACAATTCTTTTTGTCATCAGTCTGGAGATCATCCTTATATACAGATGCGTTTCCGATTTAATTATGTGTCGGGTTGGAATGAAATACTCAGAAAATTGCTAAAAGTGCGTAATCCCTGACTATAGATTCGTTTTCTATGAATATTTTATTCAAGCAAGTGTCATTTTATTATGATTCAATTAATTAGTTGCATACGTGACATGAGATACTCGTACATTCCTTTACAGCATCAAAGGTTAGTAACAAAAGAGCGGATTTATGTAAACGCATATCCATTCATTTAAGTCCTAATTATATAATTACGATGCGTTAATGTTCATTCAATTCTCCAATGGCTTCAATTACCTGCAATGTCAAGGTACGTATCATTCGGGGTACGTGACGCAATAATAGTTAATCTTTGACATTGTGGAACTCGTGTCAGCTTGTTAATGCAAGATACAACTTATTAATAGCCAAATCAAGGTGTAACTTGCAGTTCGATTCAGTACATAATTTGTTGTAGGAAAAAAGCTTTGCTCAGAAGTTCCACACACACTTCAACATTTGTGTTTATCTCGTCTTATTAAAATTGTGAAAGCAATATTACATCATTTCATTTCGACAACTATTTTCGCAAAGCTCCTTGAACGACTTCATCATATGAGGGCGGTGGTTCTGTATAATAAGATATGAAATTTTAACATGCATTTTTGAAATTGGTTAAGATTAAAAGAATTACGAGATTCCTTTCCAGCCAACTCTTCTTGGAGGTATCCATAATTACTGTTGCAATTGAATGGATAGGTGGGTGGAAGAGGT
>JAAXNX010001760.1:4630-16246 GCA_036491905.1 Folsomia manolachei | reverse complement strand
GCCGTTTGGCCCCACCAAGTCACCAACTGATTGCTTTGTCCATAGAATCCGATTCGAAAACAGAGGAGAACGTCGATCCATGGCGAAAAATCCGCGATATGGGACGCACCAAAAACTCTTTTCCACTCGGTATCATTTGCACAAGCACAGAAATATGTGGCAAGGATTCCGCTTTTTATGGTGAGTCCTAGAAATTAGTTTAATTTCGAACAAGAACGTTCTTACGATCTTTGCTCTTGTTTCAGTACTGCCCCGACGCGTTGCTTATCGAGATTTGTTCCGCTCTTCGGCAATACATCGTCCCACCCCGAGAGACACTTCTGTATCCGTCCGATCAGACGAGAGAACTTTATATAATTGTCAAAGGCTTCTGCTCAGTGACACGGGAATCGGATGGGAAGGTTGTGGGGAAATTGGGAGAAGGAAACTATTTTGGAATGAATGGTCTCATCTACGGAACTAATCGTCCTTTTGGCATCACTACTGTCAACTTTTGCCAATTCTTTTGTCTGGAGTTTAGTAGTTTTGTGGAAATTACGAAACGATACTCCAAGTTTCTCATGGATTATAAGCTACTCAGGGTAAATTACAGTAGGTTACTAATTAGTGAATGAAATATCATCATCACATTTAAACAGGGAGACGCCACCCTTCCGAAAGGGATTGACCTCGCTATCCCTCCCGAAGAGTGGGAAGTATTTCCAAAAGTTGAGTCGAAATTAGAGCCTCCATCACCCGAAGCATCTGTCGCCCCAACGCCAGCGACTTCCTCACTTGATACTGGCTCTAGAACTACGGAATCCTCATCCCTGGATCCAAACGTTGTTGAAGAATCTCCATCCATGGATCCAACGACACCAGTGACACCGTCGCAGCCACTCCAACCCAAAGTCCAGAAATTGTCGCGTCTGTCAAAGGTCAAAAACTGCTGTCGGGGTTCACTATGTGCCATTTTCTTGCCCATCACCCCCTATGGACGAAGACTCCAAGTTTGGACGGTTATCCGGGTAGTGGCTGCCTTTCTGGTTGGAAACTTTGTACCGATTGCCGCCGCTTTTTCCGTGGATCCCAGCTTTGCCTTTGGTGCCGTCTTATTTTTCGATATTATCGCCTGGATCGACGTTCTCCTCTGTTTTCGAATCGGATTCTATGGACAAAGCAATCAGTTGGTGACTTGGTGGGGCCAAACGGCACTTCACTACTTGAAGGGACCCTTCATCCTGGATATACTGGGGTGCTTCCCGTTTGAATGGGTGTTAATGATGTGTAATCCTTCCATCCGGATGTTTGGGCCGGGAAGGAATTTCGACAATATGTACAATATTATAAGTCTTCTCCGACTGACAAGGATGCTTCAGTGCTATCGTCTCTTTGTGAGTGGGAGGCTGCTGTCCACGTCCATCTTCAAATCGCTGTCGTTTCTCATGTATGACAACAATGTGACAATTGGACACAATTGAATTACTTACTGGAACTAACTCGTGTTTCTTGTACAGCCTGCTCCAAGTCGTGCCACTAATGTTTCTATTCCTGAACGTGATGAACTGTGTCGCCGTTCTGGTGGTGTGTGGACCTTCAAGAAATGGCGAGACGATTCATTGCCAGAAATGGGCGTGGATCTTAAATGGACGCCTGTTTCGAGATGCTCCCGTTAAGAAGGAAACCCTGATGGCGGATTCGGCCACGGCTTACATAATTGGACTTTACTGGACGATTTCTGCCGCACTATGCGTAGGATTTGGTGACATTGATATCATCAATGATTCAACCAATAGGAAGATTGCAATTGTCCTGATTTATTTTGGGGTGATTGTAACGGGATTTTTGGTCTCGAAATTGACGGCTTGTCTTGTGGGAGAGGATTCGAGACGGATTTCCATAAGAGAGAAGACAAAAGTTATGTTTAGGTTCTTAGAGCAGTTTGGAGTTTCGAAAGACTTGTGTCGGTAAGTGAGATAAGATATGATTTTATGATAAGTCTGCAAGAAATGTTTCTAATGCATTACTTGCACTAAAACTAGACGAGCCAAAGAGTATTATTTCGGAGCTTGGGATAAAACTAAGGGAATATTTCCCAAAGATCTGTTCTCTGCCCTGCATCCCAGTCTTAAATCGGATGTTATGAAGTCACTTTATGAAGATAGACTCAAATTGGTGAGAAAAAGTGTATAACTCCTGACAAAGTTTCAAATACTAACCTGTTTCTCTGCAGTCTCCAATATTCCTAGCCACAGACGATTCCGGGATACGGATCCTATCTTCCAAACTGCTCGAAATGTTTTATCCCGAGGGAGAATTCATCTTCGAATACGGAGATTTGAACGGAGACGTCTACTTCATTGCCAAAGGACTCGTCGCGACATACACGGAACGCGGTGATATTCTGTCCTACGTCGGTTCCGGCTCTCTTATCGGGGAAATTTCCTGTCTGTTTGAAGTACAACGTCAATACACCGCCGTAGCGGCGACGGACTGTGAAATCTACATGTTCCGAAAAGAAGATTTTCTGGATTTCCTCAGTCTTTATCCCAACCTGAAAACAACTTTGGAGGAAGCTTGCATCCGTCATTATAAGGAGACTATGGATGCCGCGGCGAAATCCACGAAATCTCGGGTTCGTATGAGCACTCCGACAGAGGAGGAACTGGATGCGACCCAACTTATTCGGACACCTATGGGTCTGGATCGATTTCGTGATTTTAAATCCATTACCACTAAAGAAGGACCAACAACGTCTACTGGAGAAAAGTCGTCCGAAGGCACTTCAGCCGAGAGTTCCTCCAAAGCGTCGGAGGCTGGGAAGGAGACCTTGGCCGTGGTGGAGATGGATTTCGGCACTGCAAAGGAATTGACAATCAAGGAATGTGAGAATGACCCGGATTTTATTTACGACCCTCTCCGCGTCCCGGCCAGCTCGATATTGGTGAATGAACGAAAAAATCGGGACCGAGCCCGGAAACATAGTTGGTCAGCGTATTTAGTGTCTTTTGGCAAAGTTCCGAGGGATGAGATGGGATTCCTTCATATTGTTCAGGAGTAAGTGGCCTGATTTCTTGCGTAGTTCGTAGTAGGTGACCTAGTCTAAGTCTAATATGTGCCTGTGGTGGTTGCAGTAAGGGTAAAATCAAATTCTGGAAATTGGTCGTGCATCCCCTGTCCCCAGTTTGTTCTTGGGTCTCACTCTTCCTTTTGCTGACCTCGTTATCTTGTGGACTCACGGGTAAAAATGTATTTTATGCGTTGACAACCTCAAAAATTGACAAAGTTTCTATTTGAGCAGCTTATGAAATTGCTTTTCATACGATGGAGGAATCCACAAATCTCTTGGTCCTCCGTTTCTGTGTGGAAATTTTTTTCTTGATCCGAATATTTGGAAACTTTTACCTCGGCTACTACGATGAATACGGGGTTATTGTGTCAGATCATGTCAAAGTTTGTAAACGCTACCTCTGGAGTCCAACTGGGTTCTTGTTGGACCTGCTGACGACATTCCCATTTTATTTCGCCTCCTATCTTATCGGTGGGTTGAGGAAAGCTGAGATTGCAGCGGATATTCGGGGACTTCAGTTACTCCGGGTGGTGAGTCTGCAAATGCTTGATGTTGTGTCAAGAGTTTATCAAAATTTTGATAATTTTTCCAAATTCTTTAGTTCCTTTTTGCCCGATATCTCAAAGAAACTCAGACCAATTTACGGATGCAATTGTCCCGAGTGAAAATCGTCAAGCTTTCCATCCTCCTTTGTTTCATATTCCATTTTTGTGCCTGTGCCTGGTACTTGGTGGCTTGTGATGGGTTACGTTGTCGTCCAGGCTCTTGGATGAGTATCCTTATCAAGGATATGATAAATGATAAGAGTGAGGCTTTGAAATATTCCTGATTATCATGGAGTAGGTCAGTAATTGTCCATTTTTTGCCAAGAAATCACTTCCGGAATGAATATATCCATTGGCTCTCGCTACCTTTTGTCCCTCTACTATGTGACGACAGCGATAACATTCACCGGACTTAACGACATTACGCCCAGGACAAGGATGGAACTTTGCGTCACAATCGCCATGATATTTGTGACGGTTTTCGTGATTGGATTCCTTGTCGGAGAGATGACTCAGTGTCTCGCGGCTCAGGTCAAGAGCAAGATTCATTATCGACATAAACTTCATGTGATGGAGGTAAGAGTTGGAAATTCTGGTTTAGAAGGCGTTAATAATTAATGTCAAATGTTTCCAGCACCACTTCCAATCCTTGGGGCTAAGTTATCCAAAGTTGAGCAGTGTTCGTCGCTACTTCAAATTGTTGTGGCTTCGTTGCAATGGGACTTCCTATACATCAATATTGGCCCAGTTACCGTACGCCCTGAGAGCCGATATCACCATGAAAGTTTATGGACCGAACATTAAAAATGTAAAGTTTAGTTAAGTAACCTAACCATCTCAATTATTTACTGTGATATTTCCTAATTGCAGTCCCGGATTCTTGGAAAACTAGACGATGTCATAATTCGTCAACTAAGTGCTCGAGTAAAGCATGAAATATTTATGCCGGGTGCCTACATCATCCGGGCTGGAGATGTTTGCTCGGCCGTGTATTTTATTAAGAAGGGCGAAGTTGTGATTTTGGATGAAAAAGCGAATATGCAGCTCTGTGTGGATGTTTTGTATGAAAATGAGTGTTTTGGGGAGGTAAAGTCACAGGTCAAGGTCAATTCCTATTTTGGCACTAATTTCATTGCGGCGAAAATTCCAGGTAAAAGTCCTACTTCCGGTCAAGGAACAGTTTCAATTTTCCTACGTAGCTCGACTAGAGACGGAATTGGGAGTACTGGGAGGAGATGACATGGTGGATGTACTGGGACGACATGGTGGCATCCTGAAGTCCGTGGTGACCAAAGCGGATCAACTGAAGGCGGCCAGGATTGCGAAAAAGGATGAAGAGGATCGCATCGGATTTGATAAGGATCATCAGGCGGCATCTGCCCCCAGCTCTGGCAGTGATAACACGGTTTCCTCTTCTAGATACTGACTGATTTGAATTAATGAATGTAATTAGGGTATCAATTCATTAATCGATCTTGTAGAATTAAGTCAGTGTCATTTTGAAAAAATGGATAATAAATGTAATCAATTTTATTAATTTATTTTGACCACTGTATTGCATAAAAAGTGCATGAGTATTAATAGACAAGTCAAAATTGGTGGTGGAACTTGTGGCAAAATTCTTGTGAGTGCAATATCATTGGCAACAAATTCCAAACCAACAAAATTACTTGGATTAAATGAAATTAGCAATTTTGTTGGACATATGCTTCGAGTCGAACTTGGTTGCACTGAAGGTTTTTGTAATTCTTATCCCTTCTAAAATGCACCTCATCTTGTCGCCATTCATTCTCTTAGTTTTAGCGAGTTTGCAAATTAACCTAACTTTCGGATGTATGAGTACGCTTCAGACATTACTTATATCAAGTTATTTGTTAGTACAACTAAACTGTTTTGACTCCATATTACTAATTTCAGAATACGTCCCAGATGTTGACATTAATGACCATTTATTATCTCGGTGGGAGGCAAAGCCGGATAAAACATGGACACGCCCCATGAAATCTTGCTGTAAGTCAGTCAACTTATAAATCGATTTCCTACATTAGTGTAATATAAAATTGTGTAAATGTTGCAATATTATTTAGCTTGTGGAAAATTCCGGCCTCCTACAAAGGATAAGGCGACCGAAGTCTTAAGACCGTGGAACGCATTAATCCAATTTTCTTCAGGATCCAAGTCTTCAAAATATTGTGGAGGGACGCTAATAAATTCTCGCCTTATTCTGACTGCATATTCCTGCTTCGTCAAGGATAACCTTAAACCATTTGAAATCTGGGGTCCAAATGCAAAGGAAATCAATCCCTCTCAAATCAAGGTTTGGTTTAATGCTCAGAACAATCCACTCACAATTGATGCCAAAGAAAGTCATGAAATAGTTGAAGTAATCGCCAACCCAAACTATTTAATCAACCAAGTTTTGGATGGGTTAGTGGAATTTTTTGAAATATGTTTTTAAATATGTTTCATTGGAACATATATACAAACTTAAATTTTTGTGTTATCTCATAGCACTCATGCTGAGAACGTCGTTCTACTAAAACTACAGAATGAAATAAATTTCAAAGACGAGGGTCCCATCCCAATTTGTATTTTACCCACGCCATCACTCGAGGTTGACAACGAGGGCAATGAATTTGATTATGATGTTGACCTGTCCGGATGGACGGACACAATTTTTGGTAATGGGACTTGTCCAGAGAACCCGGTGAATCAGCCAACAACAAATATTGATGAGACCGATAAACATCCGAAATGTTTCGTAAATGCGACTATAACTCTACCGATTCAAAAGGATTGTCGAACAAAGTCTAAGAAAGTGGCGGACAATGAGTTGTGCATGCATTTTATTGATGGTGGAGGATTGGTAAGTTTTATTTTAACAATGGAAATGTTCCCTTATTAATGAATGTGGCATGATTTCAGGTGAATGCATGGATGGCCTTTAACAGTTAATACAAGAAACGACGAGGTCATACAGTTTGGAATAACATCTTGGGATGATAGCAGTGCTATGAAGCGAAATCCTGCATCTGCAAACCGATTCTTTACTCCGGTGTCAGGTTAATAAAATAGATCAATCTAATCACAAACATTCACTTATTTAACAAAATACCCGGCTGATGCAGATATGCTTCCATTCATCAATTATTTCTCCCACGAGGTGGGAGCCTCTTGGTGTAGAGAGCCTAAGGAGGCAGATATTCCCAGCAAGGAGCGGTCTGGCGGTCCCAAGGCACGCCAAGCATGGGATGGTTTCAGCAGTGAACAAAGGATCAACAAAGATGATGAGTGTGGTAAGTGTACACTTCAGATAAGTATTACACAGGGTTCACAATTCATGAAGTTAACAAAAAATAATCCTAATTTGTAGTATGCGGTATAAGACCACCCGCTGGGCGCGTTGTTGGCGGAGTTAACGCAGATCCCCACGAGTTCAAGTGGTCAGCTTTGGTCAAGTTTTACAACTCGGGGACTGAACACATTTGCGGGGGGAGTGTCATCAATAGCTTGTAATTGTGTAGAATTGTTCAGAAATTAGATCCAAAAAATCAGAAGTTCGTAACTTATTTTTTCATGTTTCCAGAATTATCCTAACTGCGTAAGTGTCCAATGAACAATCTTCTGGCAAAATTTACAAGTTTTTTAAATTTTAACGGATGTCAGTCACTTATCTTCCAGTGCCCATTGTGTGATAGACCTCGCTCTGGCAAGACAACACGACCCACATCCTGACATTGAGGCAGCAAATTACCAAGTATATCTTGGGGCTCAGATAAAATCCAGTCATCAGCAGGAAGGGAACTTGTTCAAAGTCAAGGCCATTTATTCTCATCCCCTCGCCCTCCCTGGGTTTGAGAAGTCTTCGTACGTACCTGTTCCGACCAAACTGTAAATTAACATTTTTTTATGAAATGCGTTACATTTGTTCCTAGGACTCTTTTCGATTACGACGTGGCCCTTCTTATTCTAGAGGAACCTGTGACCTTTGATCCCGACGCGATAATGCCGATATGCCTTCCAACCTCGGAGGACATTAAGACCCTTGAGGTAGTCGGGAAAATGGGGTGGGTCACGGGATGGGGAAATTTGCAACCTGAATCAAAACCTGCGACATACCTGCAGAAAATTCGGTTGCAAATTCAGCCCTTGGAATATTGCAATAAAATTATTCCCGTCGCTGGATGGGCCACGGATCGACAATTATGTGCTGGGACGCTAAATCCGTATAAAGATGCGGCTGGTGGGGATTCGGGAGGTATGAAGGATACAAAAGATTGTAGGACACTATTTCATTAAGGAATTCGAAATTTAGGCCCTTTAAGCATCGTTGTGGGAAAAGATTTAAATCAATTCCTTCAAGTTGGGTTAGTTTCTTATGGATATAATGTAGGCCAGAAGACGGCCGCTTATTATACGGATGTTCGAAGTAACTATTTTTGTCTTTATAAGTATATTGCGTAAAGAATTGACTAATTTTGTTATCTTAATGTTTTGTACTTATAGAAGTTCTGTCATTCATTGATTTCTTTTCGGCACAAGAAAAAGCGGAATGGTGCCCCACGACAAGGACTTATCCAATTACAACGAAGTCTCCTGAACCTCTGCCAGAAGGCTAAATGAAATTACTTTTCTAAAGAAGTATTCAACTATGTGATACGTCTTATACTGTAAAGCCATAAAGCATTTCAAGATTCAAATGATGCTAATAAAACGCTCCCAATACATTTTTACCTCAAATGTCTACTCCGCATGTGGATAAGTTGCCGTTAGTTATCACTCCGAGACTTGATTTTGAACAGAATTTTTTAGTTCGAAAGTTATTCTATAAATGACATGATCACACTATTTTGTAACGTAAAAATCAACCCCCAAACCATCCAGAATCACTAATTAATCTCAAAATAATGGACAACACAGAAGGCAAAGTCTTCATACATCGCCGACCCATAAACGCTCCCAAACCGTCTGTGGATAAATCTGTGAGTGCTCATTTCCCAGATTGGGATAAACCTCTGATAAAATGGAAGCCAAGGACACAAAATNCAGATTGGGATAAACCTCTGATAAAATGGAAGCCAAGGACACAAAATGCTGGAGAAAAGCCAGAATCTCATGCTATCCAAGATTTAAAAAATATTACGGAAACCACAAACTACCCCGTGAAGGATAACCACTCCCACTCTGTGACTCAGGTTCCAGAACAGAGATCACGCCGGAAATCAGGGGACGCTCCTCCAGGAAACGCAGAGTCAAGTGAACCTCCGGTCGTTCAATATTTTAAATATTCGGGAGGCAGCCAAAAGTAAGTGAATTTTTTTTAGGATAGCATTTTTAGATTTTTTGAAGTCTTCATGAAAATAGTACGCATTAATAGTGACGCAAGTTTGCGTCTACAATTTGCAGGAATCTTTGGCATTTGGCACCTCTGTCTGTAATCCGCATAATTTTTTAATCAGTAATTAAGCAGAATTAGAACTCCGGACGCAGTTATTTTTAATCCGAATGTAAATAGTGCTTAAAGGTTGTTGTCTGAATACAAATGATTTTTTAATCATTACCAAATCCTGGAGGAAACATGTCAGTTGGCGTTCTTGTTTACTTTGTTTTATGTCATGTGATAAATTTCAGCTTGACATTGCTCCGTCATTGTCAACAAGGTGTTTAGTGCTAATTGACAAAACAAATTCATTCAGGCAAAACAAACACCTTGAATGATTTAAAGTGAGCAAAGTAAAGTTAATCAATCAAGGATTGTCTGCCCTCGGTAAAGTAGTAAAATCACGGTGGTTTCATTTGCTTAAAATTTTGCTAGCTGGTCAATTTCTATCTAAAAGAGAATTACAGGTTGTGGTTTGGCAGGTATTGTAAAAAACTTAATGATGATTCCCATTTAATAACGTGTTATCATTAAATAACTTCAATGCGATGGCGTGATCGTGATTCTCCATGACGTGGAGAATTCTTGGCAGGTAGGAATCTTAAGTAAGACTATGGTGTTTGTGTAGGGTTACTGGTATTAAGAGTGTAGCATGAAAAAGTTGGGATTTTCCTATGTTGTTTCTAGAATTGATGAATTTGTTATCAAACTGATTTACCTGTTAATGCTGTTCACAAATATATAAAATAACGCATTTGGCAATTCATATGATTTGGTTTCTTACGCTGGCTCTTATTCCGTTATAGGAATTCGTGATCAATTTGCTTTTTAAATGAAACCAGGTTAATTTCTACTATGCTTCAATTAGTGTAAGCAACATATTTCAAATGGATAGATTTGTAAGTAATCGTGAAATAGGTACATATTTACAAACATTGGTAAAACATGTAATTATTCGAAAAAAACCGGATTCCTTCAGCAAATTGGTTGTGCAGGTGTTGAGATTGATTTTGATCAGGTGAACAATTCGTCGTGGGTGGATTGAATGGATTTGTGTAATCAACTCAAGTTCGATTTATTGATCTTTGCAATTTTGTTCTGGTTGTATTGAATTCGGAGCAGGGTTTGGCCATGACCTATCCATATCGGTGGGTGATGTCATGCAAATTGAAAGTAGGCTATCATGTCTTGAAATTGTTGTTTGTGAAGTATTTTGGTTGGTATTTTGTTAATTACAGAGATACATGCACATTTGGGAGCATGGAACATTGAAAATGAGGCAGAAACTCATTCAGTTGAATTTGGACTTGTTATATTTGTAAATAGATAAGCATCGAAAATGGGATCAGTTTACGAAAAATAGTTTGATAACAGTACAAATATTCCGAAGTTTGCAAGTCTACTATATCATCCTTCGAAAATCTACCGACCTGACTTTGTACATTTTAAATTCTTCTACGAAATTTAGTCTTTCGGCGTTGAACCCACAATCTGAAGTAAATTTGCAGTACCCAACATAAAATTGTGTATTAGTAAACGAGAGCAAATCGATTTTGTTCTCATTCCTTCATGGAGAGTGAATGAGACGAAAATAAGCCCCTGAAGACTGGAACTAGGTCATCATCTCATTTGCGGAATGTTTTATAAAGGGAAATGCTATTCGGGTAAATTCACTTTCTTTTATCCCACATTTGCTCACCGGGACATTTTCCTTGGCTCCGAACAAAGAACTGACCTTGGCGATGTAAACTAGTCGAATATGGTCTTTACTGGAAATTCCTTTGACAAAGGTCTAGCTAGAGAAATTGCATGGAATGTATTTTGGTTCTGGATAATTCACGAATAAATTCATTGCTGGATAGTAGCCGGTGTAAGCTCAACTGCAGTCTGTGAAATGGTCATAAGTCATATTTTAGCGTGTCCTGTTAATCTTCATGTATTCTTGATGACAGTTAAAAAATAGATGATAGTGACAGTCACCCATGAACTTGACTTTTCGACAAGGTGATAACAATAAATAGGATGCGACACTAAAAGCATTTTGCTGACTCCTTGTTGAAATGCATTAAATCAAGTCAGTCCATTAGAACATTTCATACTTTGACCTTTCCTCAATAACCTAGATGCATAATCTAGTAAACAACTTGAGTTAGTTGTAGTTGCATAACTTCTAGTTTGTACTGACGTTGGTAGTAATATTAATATAGTTATGCTTTTATAGAGCACTCTAGTTCTTTCGGATAGTAAAGATAATAATCTGCTTAGGAAATTTTCATGCAACTCTGTTCTTCCCCACTTTCTGGAAACAAACTTCTTAAAAAAGATAGTAATACAAATTCATGGCAGTAGGTATATCTGTTAAAAATATAGGATTACAATGGAATATAATGATTCGCAATAATTTCATATTGCCATTTCTATTTCGCTTCTTTTTTTAGCGTAATCCACACCGGCTTGTCAAGTTTGACGTTGTCTCTGCAAAGTTCATACACGACAACCAACCTACTTGTACGTCAATATGATGGAAAATGCAATTAACTCCAAACATATTTTAAGCTTGCTTGTTTTTCTGAGAAATAAAAACAAACCCAAGTAATTACACACAACCAAAATTGAAAATTCTGGTCTGGAGGAAGCAAAAA
>JAAXNX010001759.1:0-16251 GCA_036491905.1 Folsomia manolachei | reverse complement strand
CCATCAAGCCATAATCCTTATTCAATGTGGAAGTTAGTTGCCAACCTCGCCGTGTCGTTTAAATTATCTTCCTTTCCTTCTTGGCTAAACTGGATGGAAGTTTTTTGTGCAATTTAAGATTTTCTATTCCGATTAAAATAATTAGGAGAATAGCCTAATAAAGCTACGCTGGCACACTTGTAACATATCCAACCAACTCGTGGCAATTGTTTGAAGTAATCAACTATTGTTTTTGGTGATTACAAGAAAGAAGAAGATTTTCCGACTATACAATGAATGGTGAATTATCATAATGTTTAATTAAATTGCTTGTTATCCTAATTGTTATGCGCGTGTTTATTTTGTTAGCTGCATGCATTCCGACTGTATAATAAATACTATACAATAATATTTAGTTTAAAAATATAAATGCAGTAACGCCAAAAAAAAGTTGACGTTCTTCTTGTTACTTGTCATTTTGTCACCTATTAGTTTGGCTCGCCACGCGATATATTTTTGCAAAGCATCCCAGGTAATGCGATAATTTTTTTTTTAAATCTTGGCAACATGTCAAATGTCACCGCTGAACGAAAGGTGTTGAATGATTTATGCAATCCGTAATTGTACATAGGTAATTGATTTGGTGATTTTTGTCATTTTTTCGCTTTGTAATACCGTATTTATCCTCACCAATTGACCCTTTATCGTGATGACTTTGAGATGGCGATTGTTGAATTTGAATCATTCTTAGTTTGTCAAGTCGTAAAACGTCAAAATTTTATCTGCATATAAAACACAATCCCGTCAATGTCATTGAATTGTTTTAGGGCTGGCTCAGGTTTTCATATTAATATTTTCACACACTCAGAAGAATCTTCTTTGGAATAAGGTTAAAGTTATTAAAAGAATTCAACAAAATTGAGCTGTTTATGACGATTGAGTTGATTCAGAGGTCTTCACACATTCATCAGTGCTGATTTAAAGTACGTTATTATGGAATGGAGGATTTTTGTTGAATGGGTTAGTTTAATGAATGGGTGCTATATTGTGTAATGGGTGACCTTATCGTCAAACCAAACCAAATGGCGATTCGTCGTCACCTCCACCTAACATCTTATCCCCTTTCGACTCGACTTTTGACTTGACTTGATGGATGAGGGTTGAGTATTGACAACTTGATTTTTAAATTAAACGAGTGGTATCAATACAAAATGAAGATAATTCTCGAGTTATGTATTAAAAAAGGAGTGAAGACCTTTCGTTTCACTCACTTGAGTTTATTTTATTACCGAAGCTGGGATATAAATTGAAAACCATTCATTTAATTTAATACAACTTTTCTTAATACGTATTCTCAGTACTTTAAGCTAAGATAATGGGACATCTCGTTGAATGACGAAGGATTCGTAGACAGAGAACTCTGAGATTTAGCTTTTTCTTCTGTATCCAACTTTGCCCTTTCATTAATTCATGATGGATTTGATATTTTAGAAAAGTGAATTGAATTGACACTTGAACAATAGTAAATTGAGAGAGGTCATCCCAACCTGGGCTGATCCATAAATTATCCGCATGTAGAAGACACGTGTATGTAGTGAAGTGAATGAAGCATTATTATCATGTTGCATTTACTGTTTTGTAATTAAGTTATAAAACTTTTTGCAGCGTGGGATTATTAATGTCTTCATCCTCAGGCAGTTCATCAGTAACAAGGATGATTTTAGATGTGGTTAGGCTTGCTATAATATAACAGGTCGCCAAACATTTAAACAATACACTAGGTTGAGAAATTTCTTTAAATAAATTTTGCTCATCCATTAATCATTGAAAATCCATTTTGGGAACTTTTATATGTTTGTTTCATATCTTATTTTTAAATAAATAAGATGTGAATAACTTTTAAGATTGAGCTGTTAATGATTGAATGAGCATTTACATTGAAGGCAGTGCTGACCAATCAAATATTATTTTAATGTACTTATTTTTGATTTAAGTGTTTGGCTTTTAAATTCCGTCATTTTAAATAGAAAAAAATGAGAGATAGGACGAAGATTGAACAAGTTTCAATTTAATGAATAAACAGAATAGGTAAATTAATTTGAAATGCCCATATTTGTTTTACATTTATGTTGAAAAAACAAAGGGATGTCGCACATTTGGTCAATTCATTTGTATTCCGTCACAAAAAATTGACTCTTTCCGCTAGAATTCCATCCTTGTCAAATTTCATGCGATGGGTTGAAATCTTTAAATCTTGCGTAAACATTTTTATTTGATTTGATCATTCAACCAAACGATTGCCAAATGGGCCGCAATATTTTTTTGCCAAATAGGTACTTGTGATATGATTCACTGCGTATGTGCGAAGAGAGTTTGGTTAACATTATTTTTCTGGTCAGTGAAAACTAAGAGGAACATTTTACTCTC
The DNA here is from genome assembly GCA_036491905.1 of Folsomia manolachei. NCBI lineage: Eukaryota > Metazoa > Arthropoda > Collembola > Entomobryomorpha > Isotomidae > Folsomia > Folsomia manolachei. The sequence continues at coordinate 13,845 of JAAXNX010001759.1, read as the reverse complement.
GATTTCCTTTTAAGAACATCTTCTCACCTTTACAAGGTCTGCGTAGATTTGTTACCTTGTGTTAATACACATAAATAGCTATTTCAGCGAGACGTCAAATCACATTCTTCTTAATCCGTATCGCAACTCCGTGATTATCATCACTTGTTTTTGCTCTTTTCTTTGTCAAAAAAAATGCAGGCAACGCTCCTGTGCTTGTTGCCTATTGCTTCCCATCCCATTTAATGGGTTGTGGAAAAATACCATGGTTTGACACCGCTGCCTTTAAATTTAAATTACAACGACCAGTCATTCTCTCCTTATTTAAATGCATTTATTTTATAATATCAATTTACACCATTTGATAATATATTGATGAGAAAGAAATTGACAGCCTCATGCACAAAGCTGAATAAATACCATGTCTCACAGAAAAGGATTGACTTGTTTATATTGTTAATCCAGTAAAGTAAAAATAGTAAAAGAGAAATTTTCGATTGAAGTTTAATGAGCGTGTTAAATACTGCTTGGCCGGAAGTTAAGGCAGGGCTTTTCTTATTACTAGACTATAATATGTAAGCGTTTCATAAAATACGGTATAATTTCTTAATCACGTGTTATTGTTGACACTGCAACTTAGCTAGACATAAGGATTGCTTTCACATTAATTTATTATTACTCACCACACACTTGGAATCTGTGACTATGCCAAATAGATCAAAACTGGCCGTGTAGTTTTTGCGAATCACTGAATTCAATAAGCGTATGGAAAATTGATAATATACATGATGATTGGACTTGATCAGCAATAAGTGTGGCATCTTTGCTTCTTAGGAATACGTGGCATCATTATCATTTTTGGATATTGAATTATTAGCTGAATGAAAGAACTTTTGGCTCCTTCCTGGTATAAATTCTGTATGGTATTGGGTCACATGCATGGATTTAGAAATGGAATTTACAATGGAGTGAATGACGGACACGATTACACATTCAAATCAAAAATAGAAGAGAAGACTTGAATAAATATCGAACCATATGGCAGTACTTTCATCAATCGTTATCAATTGTGCATTATTGATTAGGCCAGCTAAACAAACGGATATGCGACCGTCGTTGCATTGTGTTGACGTGGGAAGTTGGTAGCTTAGCGCATTTTATCTGTTCACAAATAGGTTGTCATCTGCCGATGTCGATTCAGTGTCCTCATTTTCATGGTTTTGTTGTTAACGTTGGCGAAGTAAAGATTAGGAATTTAATGCTATGTTTGTTTTTGGCTTACTTAACTTAACTTTGCATACATTAAATCAACATGGGTGGGATGCGGATGAAAAGTGATGTGTTGGATATCCATAAAAATCGAAATTTGTATGCACAAATACAATAACTTTCTCTGATATTATCTGTATCCGTTGACATGCTAATCTTCCAGCTTAGTGTAGCAAATATAAACAAGTGAAACATGTAAAACTGGCCGTGTAGTTTTTGCGAATCACTGAATTCAATAAGCGTATGGAAAATTGATAATATACATGATGATTGGACTTGATCAGCAATAAGTGTGGCATCCTTGCTTCTTAGGAATACGTGGCATCATTATCATTTTTGGATATTGATTTATAGCTGAATGAAAGAACTTTCGAAATTTTGTATGCACAAATACAATAACTTTCTCTGATATTATCTGTATCCGTTGACATGCTAATCTTCCAGCTTAGTGTAGCAAATATAAACAAGTGAAACATGTTTGACACTTTGTCCTAACCTAACTGGTGAAGAAGTCAGATTTGTTTCATCAGAGTCAAACAGCGAAGTAAAATGTTGTCGCTTATAAAAAAGCAAATGGGCAATTCATGCTTTAGGCAACAAAGCACACAAACATAGCATAAATTCATGCCAAGAAATGCATGTTGAATTCGCATGGAACTTCCGCACTCAATTTCATTTTCCTCGCTTTCAAATGCAGATGTATGCTGTAGGTAACCTACAGTAGGTTCCTCTCTTCCCCAAAAATACAGGGCAGGTAAACTTGGTTATTTTCATCCCCATTGAGTTTGAAGTGTGGATGTCATCATTTTGATCATTAAATTAAACCCAATGTGTCCAATGTTATCGTCCCTGTGTTTTCAACTTTAAAAGCTCAAATTCACCTGTCCCACTCTCATCCACCCAGGTCCACCCTCATCTACGAACTTAATTAAATCTGTCAAATCTTTTTACTCTGAATACAAATAAAACAAAAAAGCATAGCAGGCAAATTAAAAAAATTCTACTCCTTAATGCAGCTTTAAACAACCCAGCCTATGGCTATAAAAGACCTATTTCATTAAATTTTGTACTTTTCACCTGTAGTTAAAACCCAACTTTTCATAAATACTAATATTCATCGAACTTCGTCAACAAAAATAGATTACTGGTTAGCCCGTTACTCTTAGACAGAGCTACTTATACGCCCTTCCTAAATAAACTGCCGGCTTTTGTAATTTGCAGATTAAAAAAACAAATTCCATTGTTTGGTTCTTCGGAGTTTGCTACTCCCCATTCCATAATGTTACACATTAAAGTTTAATCATAAATGATTTTATGACTGGACGGTGACGACAAATTTATAATTGAATCAGCCTTATGTGACCATGTTTGCTAATTTGGGGGTTGGTTAATGTGACTGGCATCCGGAATTTGCACTTACCTTCTACAATCTACTTAATGCATGGGCAGTCGCACCGTTACCTCGTTCATCTTAAATTAAGGTCCTTAATGTGCATACCTTTTAGGTGAAGATAATTACTTGTTCTGCCTTATATCGTAATTATAATTGAAAAATTGGGTCAAAAAGCCAAAGTCATTTTATTATCGTTGTTATACTTTAATTCAGTGTCGTATCGACATGAACGAACCAAGGAGGCTCGACTTTGACTCCACCTGAGTGAGACATAAATGATAACTGCTACTGCAACTGAATTACGCAAAGGAAATTGTAACCAATGATCCCATCGCATCGCGTGCAATTATAATTTTGTCTTTTCTTTTATGTGTACTTGACTGACTAGGGCAAACCAATTTTTTCCTATACCATTAGTTTGTATTTGGAAGTCATAAGTGTAGTTACTCAAATGTTGTTATTGTTATCATGTTAAGACTGATTGCGTGTTTCCTCTGATATATATTCTGCAAGAAATGCACTTTGTTTCCTTTCCCTTTGTTTTCCTTTGCAAACTTAAACCCTTCTGCCTACCTTATTCGTAACGGAAGTCATACCACAAAGACGCCTCATTTTAATTTAAACTTTAAACAGGTTAACTTTGCTTGCAAGCGTGATACGATTACTTTGCTCGCACTCTCGCAATGTCAAGGAGGAAGATACTGTTTGTTAGTCAATGGAATATTTTTTAAATAAGATGATCGACTCCGATAAACGGGAAAGATATGCCAAAGTATCAGCATTATGACGAGACTAGTGCATGCAAATGCAATTACTTTTAGCGGAATAAGATGAAGATCGGATCAAGTGATATGAATCATGGGATTTGATGAGCTACTTTTTTTTATTTAATCCATGCGTATGTCGGGTAAAAGAAAAGGTCGATCAGTCTGCAATTACTTGCAATTAACGGAGTAATAAATTATTTGTTGAAATTAATTTGTGTTTTCCAAAACACGGCAGCAAGTCAAGTTGGCTTACAATAATTACAGTGTAAATTATGAAGGAGCCACTAAACAACTACAAATGACTACAAATAAATGAGTGGACAAGATGAAGTTTTGGCCAGGGTAAAAGTCAAGTTCATTAAGTTTTCCGTGTGCCTAGTTAGCTAATCCCATGTCCTAATCCAAGCCAAGTGCTTTAAATTGAAATTCCATCATCTTATCCACTGTTCAGTTGAGTGCCTTCCTTCCTGACTTAACTTGTTCGATAGAAATTAGATGAAGTGATGTGATACCTGATAAGGAGAGTCTCAACTAACTAATAAGCACCAGCGGGGAATCCAATAAGGAAAGGAAAAATCGATTATGCACAGAGATTTAGCATACTGCAACTTCATGCATAACATTTGCATGATTATCCACAAGGAGATGGATGAACCGTTGCATTTATTATTTTCGATTGCAAATCTGAACCCAACCCGCCCACTTCCATTTCAGTAGCAACGAATGCTGAGAATTTTATTATCGGGGATAAGACAGGAGGACAGGAAAAATCCAATAAATTAGCTATTTTTCTATTGTTGCCAACCGTCCACTTGTTGTCTATACCTTGTTGAATAATTGGCCGAAACCTATGAATTTGTACATACCGTTTTGATTAGATTTTCTTTTAAATTCCGGATTCTCTTGTAAAGTTTTTTTTTGGTTTGCAGAGTTCTGCCCATTTCTTGTATTAAAACTTGATTTATTACAAAATATTACCCGCACAAGAAGAGTAACAGACTCAAGTGGCAATTTAAGTGGCAGGTTTTCTATCAAATTAAGGAATACAGCGTGTAATTTCATTTAAATTCTTCTTTCCCAGTTAATAAATCTGCTTTTCCTGCAATATAAATCGAATGAATATTTGTTCCACTTGTTGTTCATCGACTGGTGTATAAGGAAGTATCTTTCATTTCATTATGAAAAAATGACTGCACTGTATTCAAATTTGAAGCTCAACAAATTGCTTCCTTCTGGCCCATGTGTAGCCTGATTCACACACTCAGAGGCAGTTTGATTGTGGTGTAATTTTTATGATTCCTATTCTCCGGATTTGTCCGATTTCATTCATGCCCATTGCAACTGCATTTACATGTGGACAAGGATGTAACGTGCCATTACTTGGAAAAATGGAAATTGCTGGTTGCAATCGACCGGGTTAGATAATGTTTACCTGCAAATTAAATGGAACTGGATTCAATTCCTGTTTTGCATGACATTGTATAGTAGTACCGTAGTAAATATTTCAACTGCAGTCTCTATTTAGATCCGAATTGCATTTGGTAGGTTGGTAATTGAAGAGGGCAAAGATCTCATACAGATGGGCGTCTAGGTATGATAATGCAAATACTGCTGGTTATGATGCAGAGCTGAAAAGTTGGAATTGCCTTGATGCGATGAAATGACAATTTGAACCAAGTGCATTGTTCGTTTCTTGCTGAGATTAATAATAATAGTACTTGTGGTTGGTAATAATGGTCAAGTAGAAGTCGAAAGTCAATGGTCGGTTGGTCGTGCTACTGCATCTGCTACTCATGAAATACCTCAACAATCATTGGTGAACAATGCATTCCAAGAGTTCAAATTTAGGCCCATTCATCATTGCAGTATATATAAAATTCCAATGTGTGATGCATTTTTTTTATTTACTTTGTTAAACTGCTACGCTATTAATTTTGTCTTGTGTAACTTTGATTAGATTAATTGATTGGGGTCGGGTGATGACAACTTGCCAAGCATTTGTAATTATCGTAAGAAGTCGAACTAACTGTTCTGCAATTGAAATGCAAACCTTGTCGATCGTCCCCTTGTCGATCGTTACTAAAGTAAATAAATGATGTTGGCCACAACAATGAAATAAATACAAATTGCTCTTAATTAGTTACGCAATTGTCATCCCTGCATTTGATCTTAACGGTAAATATTAATCGTAATATGTCATTGACTACATGAAATGTAGATTGAGGACTCTTAAAATAGCTCACGGGTCACGGTACATCCATAAAAGTATATTGCGCCGATATTTTTACCATCAATTAATGGATAATCGTGATCTTGTAGATTGCGTGGAGTGAAGTGTGAAGTCTTTTGCAAACCTTTGACATTTATTTTTGTGATGTTATTGTGCACAAATGATTTTCAAGAACTAATGCAATTTAAAAGGTTATTAAACTTGATTTGCTATGATATCTGTAAGATGATGGACGAGGAGCTAATTTGTCTTGCACTTTTATGTGCTCTTTGTGCCCACATATTTATTTACCTACCCTGTGACAACTCCATATCAGTTAAATTGCCGTTTAATATTTAATTTAATTCAAAGATAAGTGAAGAACGTTGTACTTTCTTGGATTGAGTTTGCCATAAGCGTAGGTTAGAGTGGGACAACATTGGTGCCCACCCGTCAGGCAGTGTCAGTGTCAAAGATGAAAAGACATAATGTAATGTAAAAAGTTGCCGACGAGATTTAGCAGCTTTGACTACACTGCATGCCTGTTTACTTGAATTGGATTTGAGAACAATTTGACAATGAATTTTTGAATGACTGTCTGTCGATGACCCTGTTTGGATGAGAATGGGAATGTTTTGTCGAGGAAGAATTGAAGCTCAAGGTTTACTTATATGGTTTAAGTTTGTTGTGTCGCCTCTCATTATTCATAGTAGTTTTTGGATGACTGCTACTGTATTGTCAATTTGATATGTTTCTCTACATCTTGTCACTTTTTTTATCTTGAATTTGCTTGTTTACTTGAATTGGATTTGAGAACAATTTGACAATGTTGAATTTTTGAATGACTGTCTGTCGATGACCCTGTTTGGATGAGAATGGGAATGTTTTCTTAAGGAAGAATTGAAGCTCAAGGTTTACTTATATGGTTTAAGTTTGTTGTGTCGCCTCTCATTATTCATTCTTTATAGTAGTTTTTGGATGACTGCTACTGTATTGTCAATTTGATATGTTTCTCTACATCTTGTCACTTTTTTTATCTTGAATAGTCTGATAAATATTGTGCTAATTACTTATCAAAGAATGGCAAGGCTAATTATCTCCTGGCTGAGGTTTTGGAGATCTTTGGTGACGATTTTTTCTTGAGACAATTAGTTTTGTCCATGGCAAAGTAAGATTTTGACTTGATTAATGCATTGAATACATTAAAGATTAATGATTATATTAACGTCTTACGTACTCAAGTTCGTCTAGTTTGTTCCACAATAGCGAGAAGTAGCGTGGCAGTTTTTATTTACGTTGTAAAATATAGCTGAGTGAGGAACGTTTAATACATTATCGCAAATTGTTTTTAATTTAATATAAGGAAAATAGCAATCTCGCTGAATGCTGTTAATTGCACTTGCCCAAAACTGGACTACACTTCATCCATTTATTTGACTCATTAGTGTGTCAATTTCATGCCGGAATTTATTAATTTTTTCTACCCAATTATTAACGAGCGTCACGGCCAGGAAGGACAGGACAGCAATTTATTCCAGATTTTTGCTGTTCTTCATAAAGCTGGTCAAGTATTTTTAAAGCATGATGTAGCTTTGTGAAGTAAATCGGCAAAAATATTGAGAAATATTGCCAAGACATGCTGACTTGATTTGTATGAACTTGACAATGATCAAGGGCCAACTAGCGCATGAGTTTGCATTTCAATAGTTCAGGGCCCCACGCACAAACCATCACAGATTTTTAATTTACTTAAACGCCTGAGTGACATCCAGGTTAATCCTCACGAATGATTCTCCGATGTTTTGACAGATGTGAATTAAACCCTTTCATTGTCTACGTGAAACTGCATTGCATGATCTCAATATTTAGTATTTGACATCAAATTGACTTGATGCATTCATTCTTCATCTCATTTGATGAGACGAGACAAGTAAAGTGTGTCAGATTTAAAGTAAAGTCAAGCGTCCTCTTCACTCTCTTTAATTCTCTCAAGTGTTAAAATTCTATGAGTTTTCTCCCTCATTTAAAGGAGATCAGTTCACTTTTTGTATTCATGCACATGATGCTATCCGCCAACCGTCTTCTTTTTCATCATGTTTGGTTTAGTTCAGTGAGACCTGACTGATTAATAGAGGACAGGAAATTCAACTTAGGAAAAAATCACTATTTATCGGCAGCTCGTCTTTTTACTTAGTCACCTTACTCAAGTCCGTATTCATTATCACTAGCTCCCTTGCACATAATGTGACGATGATTGACACCTACATAGGAATGAGTACAGTATTACATTCCATAACAATGCATCTGTTGTGAAACTTGATCCGATTTTTAAACTAAATTAAAAAGAAGGATGAAAATTGTTTGACCAGCCTCATCTCAATGTCACCTAGAATTGAATGTCAAGTTCATGTCAAGGAAATGAGGAAAAATAAGTCATACTATTGATGAATTCATTCTTCTCTTACACCAAACTGCAATCTGATCGGAGATTGTGCATGAATGGTTCCAAGAACAATTTATTTACTTTTTGACTTGGGGTTTAGTTTGCGGTTCAATTTACGAGTTTAGCAAGGAGTTGGCAGTTGCTCTATTTTCCTTTCTTTACAGCTCAGCTCAGGAAATCCATCGAATCATCCATTCGCCCATTGTACATATATTGTTTTTGGCATTGACTTTGAATTCTGCAACCCAGCTCGCATCAGATCATCCCTTGCAACTTTGCTCTTTGGCTTCAGCACCATTTGTCCATTCTATTTTGTCGTCCACGTCCATCAAACACATCCGCAATTCATTGCTTTTTTTGTTTCGCTTATTCAAATGTCGAAGGTCTATTAGTTTGGTAAAAGTTAGAGGCAGAATAAATTTGCAATTAAAATTAAAATTGGTCCTCAAGCCATTAAAACCACTTATATTTTTGTGTAGTGGTCCATAGATGCGGACTGGCGGGGTGCCAGTTTAAAAGAGGTTTTTGTGCTTAAAATTAAAATTCTGTAGAGATTTTTAGATTGACTCTTGAGATTACTTTCAGTAGTTAGTTGTCAGACCAGACTTGGTAGTTGGGAGCTGGGACAGACTGATCGGCGGCATTGATACATAAATATGTGGACATTATATTTTACATGTTTTTTGTCAACGACTGGCTAAAGTACAATTTATCATTGACGTAAAGTCATTGTTCGTTGCGGAAGCATACAACAATCTATATTTGTAAGAATCGTTACTTCATGAAATTTTTTTGCTGCATTGTCCATCCATTCTTACTCGTAATTTTAAATGAGATCAGGCTCACTCACCCGAATTTGTTAATTTAAAGTTTAAATTTTGAACTTAATCAGCCTCAGCTGCAACCCCACTTATACGGATTGATCTACATTGCATCAACAACTATTACTACCGATTGCAATTTGCAACTCTTACTTTATTCTGCGCCAAATTCATAAGCAAGCCATCTAAACAGCCAAATCATTTCAGTCTACTGACAATCCAGTTTTGACCTAGGGGGATGGATGCATTCATTATATTATGAGCTATTGATGGAAACATCATTATATTTAACAAGAACAATGCCAAAGAGTAAGAGCAGTGCCACAAAAGTATTTACAATGAGCATATCTAACCGGACCAGCCGTAAAGTAAAGTGACCAGACGACTTTTTAACACATTCGATCAGTAGCTAGAATCTGGTTTGGTTAAATTTCCTGGTTTAAATAAATTCGTTCATCTTTTTAGTTTATGATGTGTGAGCGACTCAAGTGAGGAGTGAGTTGATTTTGATGAGATTGAAGTCTTAATTCGGTAAACGAACCTGTCGATTATTACTCGCAAATCTAGTTTAGTTCAGTTGGTCTTTTCATTTGTAATTTACAAAACAAAACAGCAGAATTGAGGCTAAATTATGGGCTGATGATGATCTTCATATTCATTTATGCTGGCATTCGCAAGTTCATTACTAGCTCGTAGTTAAATGCTGATTTCCATAAATCCAAAATTGTTCAATGGTGTTTTAAGTAGTGTGCAGGATTACCGGATCGGATACGGTACTTTACAACTGTGGGTTTATAAAATTTAAAAATGTATTTTTTAAAGTGTTATGTACAATACTTGTCCCTGTCACTCATTTTGCTACATATAATCCAGAACTTAATTAATGCTTGTTGTTCTCTCTCTCTCTGCCCAGCAGCAAGTTTACAGAACTGGTAATATGCATACGTCAACTTGGTATTTTTGAAGTAATCCGAATCCAATTTTCTAATCTCGCAACACATGAAAATTCCGAGCTTTAAATCCCTCATCACTTTTCTACTTCCTCATTTCACCATACTGACCCCGCCTGAACTTTAGCTTTGCTGAGATTGAAAGTTTATGCATTTGAAAAGGAAAACTTTAAAAAAGTGAATTTTTATCTCGGGGTCGGGAAAATTTGCTTAGCGTGTTCCCCACAAAGATAAAAACGTGTCAAGTTGAAATGGTTAAGCTTTCGAGTAACATACTAAATTTTCTCAAAAGTCTTCCAACAATGGTTTGTCGACTGGTTACTTGACCATTTCGCTTAGCTCATCTTCATTTCATCTTCATTTGCCGACAAAGGAGGAGAGGGGAGCGCTTACATTTTCGAATGATGTAAACGATATCTACAGTGAATGTGACTAGGGAATTGGATAGGGATGGACTGGACGAGTTTGTCTTCTTCGTAATATAATAAGAAAACAATGCAGGTATTTGTGCTTGACTTGGACCAGGTATCGAGTAAGAAATAAATTTTCCGTCAGGTAGACGAACCGACACGGGCGCAGCTTTTATTTTGGATTTCTATTGTTTTTGAGACAGCCCATCTCATCATAATTATGCGAAGCGTACTATACTTAAAGCCGTCAAAGAGGTAAATATCATAACATTGCACATCTCTCATTCTTGATCAATCGATAGGTTGGCGTATGATATCAATACACGCTATTGATTCCTTATATCAGGTTTTTTTAATACTACTAAAATCACAACATGTCTTGTCATATGTCATGTCTTGTCAATTTTAATTTCTCAATTGGCTTCCATTCCTGCATACCAAAGACCGAGTTCTCGTGGTCGGCTACTATTCTTTTTGTCTGGCGACTTCGGTAATCGCCCATGAAATAATGCAATTTCCATTACTTACATTACCGAAATGAAATCGCTTGCTTTCGTTTTCTAAATAGTTTCAAACGAGTCTTCATACGGAGGTTTAAGACCCGTTCTTTAAATTCTGGCTGACATTTGAATGAAATGAATGCGGAAAATTCTCATAAAAATAACAATGGCAATCACAATTTGATTTGATGGAAAGGAATACAGGAGTGTGGTTGTCGGATTTCTTGAGAAATACCGTTATGTAATCTCGAATGAAGTTATAGACTAATGGTCACGTTCATTAGTTGGATGGAAATGTCTGCTACCTGGCCAGCTTTATTGTCTCTGATAAGCGGGATTTAGATGAGATACTATAGTACAAAGACAGGGATAATATTTTCCTTATGATTTGAAATTGACATTTATATTGCACGCAATTCCGTACTTCCTAACTAATTCTCATAAAAATAACAATGGCAATCACAATTTGATTTGATGGAATCCAGGAGTGTGGTTGGAGTTAGTAGGTTGTCGGATTTCTTGAGAAATACCGTTATGTAATCTCGAATTAAGTTATAGACTAATGGTCACGTTCATTAGTTGGATGGAAGTGTCTGCTACCTGGCCAGCTTTATTGTCTCTGATAAGCGGGATTTAGATGAGATACTATAGTACAAAGACAGAGATAATATTTTCCTTATGATTTGAAATTGACATTTATATTGCATGCAATTCCGTACTTCCTAACTGAGTTTAATGTTCGCTTTATTTTTTACAAGTGCAGTTGGAAGTATGAAACAAAGAAAAAAACGTTTTGATTGTTGGTCAGTTCAGTTACTTTTCATTTTGGTGATGGAATGACTCGCCATTTTTTCAAATTCAGTTGCTGCCATTCATTACCCTTGTGTCAATTGTTGAATTGTTTGTTGGTGTAGGTATTCTACCAACGTTTACATACCGACCGGGCCTGAGAAAAAGGAAATGATTTTTTTGCGAATTGCATAAAAATGCATTGTTTTGTGTNCATTCATTACCCTTGTGTCAATTGTTGAATTGTTTGTTGGTGTAGGTATTCTACCAACGTTTACATACCGACCGGGCCTGAGAAAAAGGAAATGATTTTTTTGCGAATTGCATAAAAATGCATTGTTTTGTGTTATAATTAATTGCGTATAAAAGTCAAAGTTATTATGCAAGACAAGAATGAATTTGGTGAACTTGCCAGACGCTGACAGTTGTTGTAATTTTATCATTGTCACTGTCAATCTAGTCAGCCCCACACCTGTACTATTTCTTTCTTATCAGGTTATTTTACATAATAATCTCTTTTGACTTTTTTGCGAATCCCTGCAAACAAAAGTATATCTGCGACATTAAAAAAGACATCAATTAAAATCGCACGGATTTGGATGGTCAACGGTATTTAAAGACAGAAAAACTGTTTACAATTGTTGAATTGACATCCTGAGTAATTCTTTGCGTACATGTGGCAAAATTGGCATTCAGGTTGTTATTTACTTTATAACAGAATCGTGGTTTTTATTATGAGGCCGTCCTTTAAAATCCGGATTTCCTAATATTTTCATTGACTTTTAAATTTTTGGTTGATAAAAAACAACTTTTACAATTATCCAATATGTACTTTTTCCTGGTCATTCTACCTTAATTTGCCATAAAGCTGTTTCAGCGTTACCTACTGTGTAAGTCTGCAATTTGCACCAACAATAAAAATCCAGTTCTTCTCTTCCCACCCTATTATGTCATTTGTGTCACATATTTATTATGTGCATTCAAATTATTCATTCGATGCCATGCCATTATGTAGTTCAAAGCACCACATCGCCTCAGTCCCGACCAAACTATATTCAAAGTCACATTTCATCACAAGCATGTCATGACTTTCGGCTTTTTATGGCCCGTTATTGTGTTTTGTTACCTGTTGACAGGCTTTGGCTTCATTGCATTGTGAGGGCTAATGTCACGTTATTTTTTTTCTTTTCTGCTAATTTTAACAATAAAACAAACTCAATAAAGCAGCTTTTTGAGCAAAACCAAAAACCTTTGTGTGCTGTTGTTACCAGAATTTCTTGGTAAAAGTATTCCCATCATACATGCAATGGAAAGCCAGTTCTACTTACCACCATGTGAAAACCGTGCTTTATTACTTTACCAGGACGAGATTTGATTGAGCCTTTATGTTTATGTTACACAGTTCCTGTCTAAAAAACCGAGCCAAATTAATGCAATAAAGACCACAACATCACAACCGCGCCACCCTAATGATATAACATTAGGGAGCTAAATACAATGCAATAAAAACTTTGATCATCAAAGTTTGATGTTTCTCTGTTGTGGTTTTACTTAAGTTTTAGTTGCATTCTAAGACAGGCCGAATTTAACTTTGTTTAAAACGGGACTTTATAAATTCTAATTTGAGCCACAAGTCCGCCATTCAAGCCGAGTCATTCTCATCTTCTAGCTAGTTGTCTCTGCATACAATGGCGTGGCTGGATGTTATGCAGGTTCCACCCAAGACGGCAAACTTCAATTTAACAGAGTTGGCGGATGGACGTGGAAATTCTTAATGTTTGCTTGAAAGACAAACAGCAACGGCGAAACGAATCATCTTAACTTGATTTGAGATAACAATGTAAACAAATTCTCAGCAGTGGCGTGGTAGTCTGAGAGATAAGACCAAACCAAATTAAGTATCGGTCGTGGCTTTTATTTGCTTGTCTTGTGGCACAAGTCAATCTGAGTTCCAACCCGTGAAAGAAGGAAATAGCATGAATGAATGCCAAGGCAAGAAATGACAGACAGGCAGACATGACACTTCACTTTGTGGTTTGCAGGTTCTCAAAGGTGACAAAAGTACTAACTGTTTTTCGTATTGCGAAATTAAAGGGTTGAATTGAATTGAAGGTTAGCTCCAACCAGAGAACTCAGTGCTAATCATGGGATTTAAAGAAGTGCCGTTTTTATTTGACAGTTGGCATCTATTTTTGTGTTTTTTCTCAATGGACATGTATTGGCAAAATGTAATACAAGTTGATGATGTGGTTTAGTATTGCAACATAGCATTCGTCTAAGTGACATTTACGAATTCCAAGACCACTTATTGTCAA
>JAAXNX010001758.1:0-16276 GCA_036491905.1 Folsomia manolachei | reverse complement strand
TCATTGTATTCCACTCATCTACCTGTCCTAATACTCTAGGATGTAAAGAATCCCATTTTTTACCGGAACTCGCCGTATTTGCTCTGATATCTCATTTAAATCCTTAGCCAAAAGGAGATGTTGGCTGCTGTATGAATATTAAATGGATGAATGTAATCAAGTCACGATTACTCTGGGGATGTGACACCACTCTAAAATATGGGACACTGACTAACTCACAATGCAAAGAAGGAAGTGAAACCCATGCCCCTCTATTGGGGACTGGTCCATTTTCCCAATTTAATTTTAAAGGGATGGGAAGGAAATATGGGACAAATGAATACAATCTTATGTCACATATTTCAAAATTGAGATCAATGGAATATCAATGTACTACTGACGCCTGTAAAATACTAAATGCGACGACTATTACGATGAGTAATGCAAGTTCTAGTTAACATTTTATACAACATGTAGCTCAACCTTACTGGTCAAAATTATATACAAACTTTACTGACCCAAGGTCTTCATATTAACTTTGGCTTGACTACTAAGTAACTAACTCCATGAACATTTTCCTATTTCCAGATTCCTCTCCAAATCCCGGACAGGGACTCACCACCTCGGAATCAAGACGAGTTCGAGGCCCCTACATTAGGAGACCACACCCATCCCAATCTCAAGGGGAGGAGGAAGGGTAAGCCAGCATCTCACATTTCCCCTCTTTAAAGTCTTAACACCTAAATCCTCTCTTATACCAGGCCACCCTACCATCCCGAGCCCAGCAATGCTTATCCAGGTAAGATAAGTCTCTCTATCACTCCTCACTTACTAAGTTGATTGCCCACAAAATTGTAAATGAACCTGAGACAATGATTGCAGTGTGGTTTTGCATGCAAAAAAGATATTCGCCACAAAATTAGCACACTGCAAGTGATTGTAATAGTTGACTAGTTGCCATGCTAGATATCTGGCAGCATTGTGATTGTGGTGTGGTTCCCTTTTTCCCAATTTTTTTGTTGCCGTAACTTGTTGATTGCTATTACATTGTGTTGCCTCACCTGGCCACAGACTGCACGATACGACTGCAATCAAGGGAAACGGAAGTGGACGATAGTTGGATATGGGTCATGTTCACTTGCTCTCTGGGGGATTTTCTACTCCTTTGCGTAATAAGGGAGGGACACGGATTGTGTCATAGCTAAGTAGTCACCTGTGGGGCACTACTCTTATAGCAACCACGCCACAATATTTCTTGAGAATGCCTGAATAACGCCTGATTACAATGCAATTAAATGACGCCTCCTTTGTTTGTTGATGCAGAGTCATCCCATGAGAACCTTGGCTTCATGGATCAGGGTCCACCCAAAGGATTCCCCACATTTGAAGAGATTCAAGCCCACTTCCAAGAAACTTCCGCCTCCCACGGAGCTCCGGAAGAGAGACGGTAAAGTTCAGAAGGAGAAAGAGGGTGTGCCCATTAAGTTTTAAAATTACACCACCATTTCCTTTCCTTCCAGACGTCCACCACCTCCAGAATATCAAGACTACCACCATGAACAGAGACCACATTTCCCACAGAATCCCAGTTCCCCACCACACCCCCAGAGTCCAGGACCCTACCACTACGAGCCCGAGGAGAGAGGACATCCTCATCATCATCAGAACTATGATTTCCGTCCCCCATCCCAACCCCAGCGGCAGCGACATCACCGTCCCCAGAATGAGGTAAGTTAGTCAATGTTTTCCTNGAGGGCATCCTCATCATCATCAGAACTATGATTTCCGTCCCCCATCCCAACCCCAGCGGCAGCGACATCACCGTCCCCAGAATGAGGTAAGTTAGTCAATGTTTTCCTTCTTTACCACTCAACTATGACTCCACCAAGGTCGTGGCACGACAGACAAGGACACGTAGGTCACACCCACTCACACAGTTTTACATGACTCTGACAGGACAGCCAACCAGACTTTCCACACAGACAACCTCCTCCTTTTCCACCCTTCTTTGGGAGGAGGAATAAAAAACCCGTCCCACTCAGACAGTTTCATCACAATCCTCCCGGGAATTATCATCCACGCCCACATGGGCCACCAGGACAAGGTCCAGGACATTCTCCAGCTCCAGTAGGACATCGTCCGGAAGGACATAGTCCATCAGGACATGTTCACTCATCCCCCGGACATTCTCCGGGCCCCTCCCACTTCCAACCCTCTCCACAAGTGCCCATCGTCCTTAAGGTGTCCAGTTTCCGAGGTCAAAACGACATCCGTTCCTCCTCCTCCCCTGGATTCAACTTCAACTCCCTTCCCGAAGGTCCTCCCGTGTTTTATGCGCCCTCACCCGACGTCCAATTAGCCCAGCAGAAGAAACACCTCCTCCAGCAGGAACAGGGAGACGTTCCTAGCCACACCCCTCTACAGCAGCATGTCACTCAGAAGCCCGTGATTATACTCCAGCACCCCAATCTCCTCCCGGAAGAGGAGGAGGAAGCCTCGGAAGAGGAAGGGCATCCTCATTTTAAAAGAGATCATTCAAATGGACGACCCAACAAGTTCCCAACTCGCCAACAAGACCACACCCCCAGAAGAGCTAATGGAAGGACACGACAGACACATGTGACCAGAACCAGACCTCCCACTAACCACAATAAAGCTACACACTTACAAGTAATACACTAACTACTTAATTACTAAACATGCTCCCAATTGACACATCTTATCCACTAACACAATCATCTGACAAATAATTTAACTGGCTTGTAATCTGACTAAGACATGGAACATGACAAGATGCATGCAATAACCAAATGAAGTTAGCCACCAGACCAATCCCAGTCTAATCATGATCAATTGGTGATGGTTATCAAGAAGGGCCTCAAATATTTGTAGGAGGCCATTGGACACGCTTTTAGTATGACAGTAGTCACTCGTAGCTGTAATATAATTCCTCACTTCCTAATTCACCAAACCATCATTCCGCCATTACCGCAGTTTCCCTTATCCTCCTCTCTTAAGACGAGTGAATTTCACGGGAACACATTCAACTGTCCAAGGGACACTGTCAACATATCTACAAAGATTCCTTGGATGCACGCGTCGAGTCGTTCTTAATCTAATATTACTTTGTATTCCTCTCATGGCACGAGTAGCACCCAATTCCCCATCTTTCCTATGATCTTAATCCCTTCAAAATAACCAAAACTCATGTATGCCGTGGAAATAATTGCATTTTTAAGAACCACATTCCCACCCAGTGCTCAAATTAGCCGAGACAATTTCAAATTTCACACTCCACTCCACTCAGGAAATGGATTACTAGCTGGGCAGAGCTGCATATAATTGTAATGGAATCATAAACCACGGTGGCAATCAGTGTCTCAAGTCTTGTCAACTAGTTAACTAACAAATTACCTCACAAGAAATAATTGGTTGCCAATCCCACCAACTTGAGTTGATTACAAGTGTTTAGCACTTGTCTTCCAAAGACCAACCTTATGAGACCTCCTGCACCCTCTGCAGCAGTCTTGCAAATAATTTGCAACAAGATTAAAAAACAGTTAAACTAACAAGTTTCATATCAACAACGCCACGCCATGAATCAACTGCTACTGCAGATAAAGTGGTCGTGGTCGTGGTGGATGGCGAATTAAGTGGTTTTTGCTAGTTGGATTGAAAGGGTGTCTAATTGCTAATATTGCAAATTGACTACCTCCATTTCCTTCCTTCCTTCCTAAACCACCCTATTTTGGTTATCTTAGACTAGGATTTGGTGGCTAATTTCCTTCCTTTTTTCCATTTTCTTAATTTCCTTGCTACTAAATCAGTCTTGAGATTGAGATTAACTAAATCAGAGTGAATTCAACACTTTATCCGACCAACCTTGACGTTGAAGCTAGCCTGACTTTGACGCACTCAACCTAAACTTAGATCTTGGCACGGTATCCAAGTTAAACTGCATGCAAACGCATGCAAACAAAGGACAAAACTTAGCCCTTAGAATTACAGGAGATGCAAGTAATTGTTGGTAAATAATTGGCAACAATAAGTCTCCCGGAATATATTTCTAAATCTGACCTTATCCCGATAGAGAGAGACCCAAGAGGAATACGCCATTGACCACAATTCCTACCCCGCCATCGAAGAACAAGCCGGGGCCCTGCCACCCTCCTTTGAGTTCCAAGGCCAGCGCCACGGCCCCCGCTCCCGTCGCAGCCTCCCGGTCGACCCCCTGGAGACAGATGGAAGTGAAGTAGACCCATTTTGGACCCCACCCACGTCCTACATCAGCTTCGATCGCTACAAGAACGAACCCCGAACCCAAGTTTCCCGTCGCAGCCTCCCGGTCGACCCCCTGGAGACAGATGGAAGTGAAGTAGACCCATTTTGGACCCCACCCACGTCCTACATCAGCTTCGATCGCTACAAGAACGAACCCCGGACCCAAGTACGTTAAACCCCACAATAATCCCTAATACCCCGGCATTACATCTTCTCCTTCCATAGGTATCATCCCCAAGAAACGTTTCCTTCCCCGACTCCACCTCCCAAGAGCAACGTTTCTTCCCCAGTTTCCCCTCACCTTATCTGGGACCCCTCAACTTGAATCCCTTCTCCGTCGAGGGAGCCGGAGGTGGTCGCTCTGGCCTCGGTGCCCGAGCCCCACTCTTCCCCGGACCAACTGCCAACCGTTCTCCATCTACCCGGTACTCCACCCCCTTCAAATTCGCGGCTACTCCACCCCTTCCCAATCGCGGACCCTCTTCCGCCGCGTCCCACGGTCAAGACCGCTACAGAGAACAAGACAACAATCTCCTGGGCTCTGGAAACTTTGAGGTCATTCGCGGAGGAACTTACTACGGGGATGACGACGAGGGGCCGGCTTATCATCATGGTAAGACGGACAGTATTAGAGTTGACCTCGATAACCTTTGACTTATCTCTCTTTCAGGATACGAGGATGACGCCTATTACGGACAAAATAACGGACACTCCTCACCTTATCGGGGTGGTGGCGACTTTTTCGCCAATTTCCGAGATTTCGCCGATATAAATCCACACTCCAGGTCCTACTCGCATCTCACTGAGACCCGGGTGAAGCCTGGGGGCCGAGCTAACAACATCTTTGATAAGTTGAGAAGCCTCCGCCATTCTGAGGAGAGATTAGTCACAGCCTCGTCGGGTGGGAGGCCACAATTCTCCCTGGAATATGATCCAGACCTCATGGCGACATTTTAGATGAAAGTGGAACAACCTCTGTATCATAGGATTCAAGATCTCTCTAAATAATACATTATTTTTGACAAATTCATGCCTCCTTGCTCTTCTCCAGGACCTATCCAAGTCATAAATATCTTATCCAGTCTTCTCTCTATCTTAAGACCCTCAAGTTAAGGGAGTGTTGTTACTAATTACTTACTTCCGGTGAGTCTGTGTCCTGTCCCTGACTCATTTTGCAATAACTCCGTGTCAACTGATTAGGATATTGGATATTTTTGTAGCATGTTATATTACCCAATAATCCCTGTTATCCTCCTCCCCTGCCAGTTAGTGACTCTGGTGACCCTGTAAATATGCAGATAAGCCACATAGCCCAGTAATTATAACATTATGTAGAATACTAGCTAGTTCCGCGTCCTAGGATACATTGTTTAAAATATGTTACTGTAGTCTGTCCCATGTAAAATGTAAAAATAAAAGTAAAAGGATTTGAAACTTTGCATAGTATCCCACCAGTAATTCTAGTTTCTTTCTTTCACACCACCACCAATTTCTGCACAAACACTTTCCAACAGTAGGCAACTACGTTCAAGATGTGTTCCAGACCCAGGCACACCCACCCACTGTGACAGACCACACCCACAACAGTCTCAACATAAAAATGCCATCCTTCCAATTTGCATAAGCCAATAATGTCGTGGTGGCTCTGCAGCCCAAATTGAGACAGAGTGGAGCGGAAAAGTAGAATTTTTTAAACCCTTACCCAACTTCAACTAGATAACTTCTTATCCAAAAATTAGCCAGTATGGGTTGGGGCAGAGATTAAACCCCTCTTTGCATTGACCCCACCCCCAGCCAAGACCTGAGGAGGTGTGCCCTTCAAAACAAGGTAGAGCAAGGACAATGCAGTCCCCTGAGGGAGGACCACTCAATTCCGGCCTCATCCTTGTCTCCCCACAATCCAAACTCACTCAGGGGGAGGAGTTGGTAAGTCCTGCCTTATCTTAGATAAGCTATCTACAAGAATTAGCACCTAATTTCCTTCTTACCTTCTCCCCAGCCCCTAGAAGACTCCCTCCTCCCCTCTAATTTTGACCCCGAGCCATTTGTGTCTTCCCCTGGCTCCTCCTGTTCCTCTGGGGATGACTCCTGCCCCGGTCCACCCTCTCCTGACCCCTCCTCCTCCTCCTCCTCCTCTTCCTCTGGGTCTGAGGAGGACTTGGATTTCCTGGATGAGGATGAAGCCTCCGAGTCCGAGTCCCTTTTTGACGCCTCCTTCCTCAAATTTCGACACATCCTCGACGCTCGGGTAGATGACGCCGAGAGGTTCTTTGATCGTGGTCTCCGTCGGGTAATGACCGGTGTGGATGTCGCCAGTCAAACGGAGGAGGAGGAGTCTGGTCCCCTTAATGTTCCAGTATCCAACTCCTTGTCAGTCCCTCGTTGCAGAGGCGTGGAAACACAAACGGATTCCGCGCCCACGTCGACAGGGGACGCTGCTGCTGCTGCTCGGGGGGAAATCAGTAAATTAAGGGATGCTCGAGAACCCCTTAATCAAGAGAGGAAAGGGTTGACGGAGAGGTTGAAAGGGGTCAAAAAGGTGACGCAGTTTAAACTCAATATTGATTGATTCATTGATTGATGATTGATAAATAGGTGACTGGACTAAATTACGCCGTCCTTTGGGAGGAGAAGCAGCTGTATGAACTGGAGGAAGCGATTGAAGCCATTGATTTAGCGATAGAATTCAAAAATGAGATTATTTGCGGACATGAAACCATTTTACAGGACAAACTAGCTCCGGGACAGGTGAGTAAAAGGGTTAATTAATGGGAGGAAGACGGAAACTAAGTCAATTATTAATATTTTAATTTGAATTCCTCCCAGGAACGTGCCGAGCTGGTGACACGACTCTCTAGTCTTTCTCTTCTGGATCTGCAGCGACTCTTTTGCAAGTTCTTTGTTAAAGTTGTCGAGTTTCGCTATTGTACGAAGAAATTGGAGAGGAACGTTGACAAGTTGGAGGTTTGTGGTTCAAACTAAATTTGCACTGTAAATCATTAATTTGTGTTCTTTTTTAGGGAGAACGAGAGAAAATGCGAAGACAAATCAGCATTCACAAGAAATTCCTTAAGGAAAAGGATGAAGAGCATGAGAATGTGAGTGGTTTCCAGCAATTCTAATATTTTAAATAAGATTATTTCTAAATTTCCATCCTTTCCAGCGGATAAAGCTGCTCCTTCGTCAATACGCCAAAGTTCCCGGAGGTGGTGGCGGCGGAGGCACAGGCGAAGTTTTGTGGATGACTCAAGAACTTTCTAAAGCTAAAAGAAAACTTCTCGACTTCCAACTCGCGCTCACTGAACTCCTCGTCCTTCACGGCTACCTTATCGATGGAGCGGGTAAGACTATCTTCCTAAGATAACCCAATAAACTTAAAACAATCAAAATTCCTTCACTCTATTATTCAGACTACGATGTAAAGCACGTGGTCCGAATGTTGGGCCTGGATTTTGGAGAATTACGACAACTCGAAGCAGCTTCGGGCCCAAGTCACGGTGCAACCTCAACTCAACGTGCTCAACCCCGACGAAATTTAAATCAGAGACGCAACGCCGAGCCGGAAAATGCTGTGCCATCATTTCATCTTCATTCTGCAAGTTCAAGAACAAGGCAAGGCGAAGGAAGTCGACAAAATGAGCCCTCCTCAAGGCATCAGTCTCACGGGCACACCCCCTCAGAAGGATATCGTGACCGGGATCGTGACCGAGATCGAGGCTATGCCCGAGAAAGGTCGCGAGAGACTAGACACCGAGATCGGGGTCATAGTAGTCGCCAACATCAAGCCTCTGGGAGTTCACACGCAGCCCAGGTTCATGGCCATCATCACCAGGGTCATCAGGAGGAGGGTGGTCATACGGAGGTGAGGAGACTCAAGAAAAAGTTGATTATTCAACCAAACACTTCGCAATAGAAATATAGTCAGTATTCAATTAATCAGTATATTTATATTCCGTCCGTAAATACGTCCAATATTTTGTAATCTCTTGAAACATAGCTAAATGCAAATTAATTTAATGACTTAAATTGTTTATGGCTAATAATTTAAATGGCCTTTATATTCTTGCCTTCATTTTATACTGGCTCAAAAGTCTACAAACTAATTGAATTTACGTACCGTAAATATTTCTTATTTATTATCAATTAATTATGGAATTAGGACACATAATAGTAATGAAATATATACTTTTACTCCAGATTGATTCTCGACAATTTTGTAAATATTTATTCATATTTTTCCATAATTTTAATCCATAAAACAATTGCCAATAGCAACGACAAGCACAGATCCAGCAAGGCAAGGCAAATTAATTCAGAATTTAATTAATTTACATAAGAATCCCACATTTCTAATTTCTGGAGTATTTAATCCACTTCCCCAATTTTCGTAGTATTTATCATAATTTTTCCCATAATTTAAAATTCCAAAGTCTCCTTAGCAACCATTATCCTTCCCTAGCAACGGTAGAATGATCTAGAACACCTCACCCACGCCCTCTGCCCACAGTCAAGCCCAACCAAACAGGGAGGCATCCATACATGATATGTGCAACCTCACCCAACAACAAGAATGTTGCGCCCTTGCCCTCCAACAACCCCCTTGACCCACCACCAAGAATATTTCCGAGCCTTAAAAATTTGGCCCTTTTTGATTCACACCCTCCCTGGATGACCCCCTTCTCGATTTTCTTGCTTGGAATCTTAGCTTCTTCTCCTCAGAGTATTCTCGCCCGCTCTCAGATTCGGTCGATTGGAGTTTCGCTCCCCAAATTTCCATCTTTCCTAATTTGGCTGCCCCCCCTTTATTCACCCCACCCTCCAAATTCACTCTTTACCACACCCCCTTCCTGTCTAGGACACGGGAACACTTGAAAATTTCCAAATTCTCAGTAGGACGTAGTTTCAAGAGGAGTCTTAGTAGAAGGTAAGTTGCGGAATCCCATTTTTTCCCCTAAAACTAGTTCAATTCACTCTCCATTAGTACTTCCGGGACTGTGTGGGTGCGTCAGTGTGTAATTTTGTCTTTTTTCACTTCCAGACTTATCCAGACCAGACCCCAGCAATTGGCAAAATGGTCGTCGAAGAAATCATAAAAATGAAGCTCCCTTTTCCACTTACTATTCGAGAAGCGATAGCCGAAGCTTTGTTATCTAATTCCCCAGCATTCACGAACCTATTAGACTCATGTCCTCAAAACTCCACTCCCCTCCCTCCTCCCACCTCGGAGCCTGATTCTACAACTCCACTCAAGAGGCGTGCTTCACCGTGGGTAAGTTTAGAGACTACAAAATAATAATCATGTCCCTGCCATGTTTATTATTACCATAAATTCTAACTCCAATCCTGTGCTTTACAGAAGATCCCTCCTCCAGACACCGTCGAGGAGAATGAGGCACATGTCGCGAGCGCCGTTGCAGATCTCGCTTTGACGTCAGGAGCAAGGGAGTTGGAGGCGGGGTTATTACCTACTTCTGAGTTGAAGTGGGTGGACAGTGACGCCTGGCCACTACCATGGCCTAAACAGAAGCCATTTTCACAATATTGTCATCTATATCGTGAGGATGCCGGAGTCCAAACGGCTCCCAGCCTGTTGGCAGCTGCCCACCGGGAAAAGTATGCGACAAGTGGGGTTCAAACAGACTATGATGGCGCCGTAACCGTTGACAGATCAGACGGTGAAGAAGAGAAGGAAGACGAAGGTGACACTCCAAAGGAGCCATCGGGCTGGTGGGGTACACTTCAGTATTTTCAAACAGACTATGATGGCGCCGTAACCGTTGACAGATCAGACGGTGAAGAAGAGAAGGAAGACGAAGGTGACACTCCAAAGGAGCCATCGGGCTGGTGGGGGACACTTCAGTATATAGGGTAAGAAAAGAAGATAAATATTATACTTTCAAAGGAAATGAATTTATTTTACAACAATTATTATTATTTA
Source organism: Folsomia manolachei (assembly GCA_036491905.1). Classification (NCBI taxonomy): domain Eukaryota; kingdom Metazoa; phylum Arthropoda; class Collembola; order Entomobryomorpha; family Isotomidae; genus Folsomia; species Folsomia manolachei. The sequence goes on along the minus strand of JAAXNX010001758.1, from coordinate 6,078 downwards.
ATTGCAGGGAGGTATGCTCCTCCTTGTGCAGTCCAACTCTGATGATGGATTTGGACGAGGATGCTCCACCCAGTCCTGCACACTTTACCTGATGATACTCAAGTTCCTGACCCTACCCTTCCCGAGCACGAGGCTTCAGTCGAACTCCTAACCAATGTATCCCCTTCCATTCTACAACTCCTGCATCAGGACTCTGAAGACGAGAATCCGCCATCCTAATCTGTCTCTCAAGCTAACCGTTTTATCTAAACTTATTCAGGTAGTAGTGTGATATCGAGCCTCCATTTTGATGATTCTAAACAAAATTAACTGCCCCTCCCTAAAATTTCTGTATATAGTCTACTTTATACCTTATCAATCACGTATCTAGCACATATAGCTCTGGCGTCGGGTGGTAGAGGCCAATTGGCACTCACTCACTTGAGAGTGGTGCCGGTTATGGCGTTGGTCTCTTGTCCATCTTGCGTTACGTTATTAAAAACAGTAAACAATTATAAAACTAAATATACAAAAATCCAACCAATTCCTCAACATTTGTATGACTTCATCATTTTACTTATTGTTATCCTTGTCATAAACCTTGGTGGAATGGGAGTTAGTTCGGAAACTAGTGAGTTTACAAAGAATTAAGCATTTCATTTCATGAGGATGACCAAATATTCTAGCGGTGGGTGGATACGAAGCTTTCCTATTAAATAAACAAGGCAGATTAGATGTAGAATAAGAGAAGCCAGCGTACAACCCTTGCCAAGGGTCCCTTGGTCCAGTTTGGATTGTAGGTCCCAATCTTTTGGCAAATTCATTGAAATTCCTAATACAATTATAGTAGTCGTCATCGACAAGAACGGCGTACTTGAAGTTGGAACAAACTTCTCCAGCATATCTCATTTCATCACCGTCTTTACCGTAACACTATGCATACAATTGCCTAAGTATGCATTCATTTTTGCAAATTGAAACATTTTCACGAATTTTTTAGATTTTATTCATTATGAAATATTGCAATAGTCTCAGTCTATTTTCTAATATTAGTGTTGACCGTAGGCTTCTATTAAGAAGGCTTCTTAGTCTTCTTCTTGGGTCCGCCGCCGTCCTTTTTACCTGATTTCTTATCTACCTAAAAGAGGAAAGGTCAAACAACAAAAGCTTAATACAAATCATTGTGTAATTCTTTTACAAAACTTGGTATTTTAGGCTTACAGGTGGTTTTTCATTGCCTTCAATAAAATTTACAAGATCTTCCAAGTTTTCCGCCCCCCTGGAACCAGGGATAAAATCGTAACAAACCTCCTTCTGCTCAGGACAAAGGAAACGTCACAATTAGATAGAATTAGTTTGAACCCTTCAAGTCACATTTGTGATTTCTTACCCTAGATTTCTTATTCTTCTTTAACTTCAGATTTGCCGCAGCCGCTGGAAACGTAGTACCATCATCATCACCTCGTCCATCAGGCAACCTAGCGGTGTCACCATTCCTTCCGGTCGTGTCTTCACGGATCCTGTCAAAGATCCAAACAAACATAAAACCTCCGCCTCTGCTAAATAAGCACACACCCTCCAAAAAACTTACCCATTGTCCATCCCACCCCTTCCCGTGTCACCTTGTTGAGCAGCAATAGCAACATCAGCGGCGGCGGCGGCATCATTGCTAGCATTATCTTGTTGTGACTGACGCAGAAAGTATTCCTCTACTCCAGAAAAAACGAATGTCGAAATATTAGCCACAAATTGAAGTATCAAATTTATATCATCCAACTCCAGAGTCCACTAAATAAACTAATTTCATACAAAAACATACCCGTGATATCCTCTTCAGACTCGGAGGACTCCATAAGGAAATTTTTATTGTCTAGTCGAAGTTCCTTCACGGGCCTCGGCTTATTGAGGTTTTCTGCCATGATTCTGTCTGCAACTCGGATACGTGCGGGTCTGTAGGAGGTCACGGGGACTTTCTTACCCCTGGCGACACCATCTGAGAAGAGGAGAGTGTGGGATTTGATCAATTAATAAAAATTGTTACACCAAATTAAAAACTATTTTAAACGGCGACCACATCAATAAAAGAGACAAAGATGGAATTAAATTGCTTGGAAAATGACAACATGACAAGTTTTGGATAAGATGGGAGACAGATAAGGTACATTATAAAGATAAGGTCGTTCACTTACCGGCGTTCCTCTGGTTGAAGAAGTAACCGAACGGGAGTTTAGCTCTGGGAGGAGGTGGTGGTTGGGGAGACCCGCTTTCCACACCCACAGCGCCCACGCCGCTTTCCATACCGACAGCGCCCACGCAGCTTTCCACACCCACAGCGTCCACGCCGCTTTCCACACCCGGGTCATTTTCCACACCCACTTCGTCGGAGGCAAGCATCATGCAGGTAAGAGAGGGAGGAAGGTCGTCACTAAAATTGGTGCAGGTCACCTGTGCATTGAGAAGAATTAATTTCACAAGATAAAGGAAGGACACAGGACTTGGACGAGTTTTTTTGGGTGAGGAAAAGGACGTAAATTTGAGAGATAAGCGAATCAATTCTTACCTGAGTGTGGACTAATGGAGTGTAGATGAAGAAGAGAGTTACTCGAGATGATAAGGGAGTCTTATCGAGGAAGATAAGGGAGGATTTTGTGAAGTGAGAGAGAGAGCAGGACAAGTGAATGAAGTGCGGGCAGTGCAGTGAGTAAGTAAGTAGTAAGCACCACCATGGCTTGGTGGTGGTGGCTGTGGCGGGGAGTTTGAATCGCTGGCGGACTGGGGTGTGAGTGAGACATGATAAAGACCTTATCATAAGTTGGCTTATCAATCTATTTATAGTCTCATCTTGGAATTAGTTTAGTTGGCTATTTAACTAAAATCTACGAATAACGCTTCCTCTCCAGTTGACAAAGGTTTCAAAAGGTGCATGAAAATGGTGACAAAGATTCGACGCTTATGCAAAATAACATGCAACCAATTCATGCATTATCTTGCATAATCCTTCAATTTTGAAAATGTCTTTTATTCCATACATTCGCGTCATCTCTTATTTTTCAGCAAGGGTTAAATTATGACTTGGGATAAAGGATGTCTCTCTCTTTTTCATGAATAGTAAATTATTAAACTCCTTTCCATTATGTAACTCTATTCAAAATGATCAATAAATTATTAGCAATTCCTTCCTCCCCGGGTTTCTTCCGACTCGAACCTTATCCAGATCCCGAATTCTTCACACATTTCCCAGATCTGCAATACTGCGTCCCCCCCAAAAACAAGGAAATGTTGTCAGAATCCATCCTTAAATGCTTTTAAATAAATGATTATCCTTTGTCATGCCACAAACCTTTCCAGCTCCACAAAAGGACCCTTCCAAGGCAGGATGAGCTTCTCGAACCATTTTCTTAGCGTCTCCTGTCCCCTCCAAGCACCACACCATCCCACAAACTTCCTGGAAACCAAACACAAGTCAAAACGACAGAAATAGTGCCTTGTCAAACAGATAACTGCCTTGGTAACCCCACCCACCTCTTCATTCTTGACCAAATGATGCCTACACCCAGCCCCACAATCCTCCCGACACTGGGCTTCCAAACTATAAATCTCTCCCGGACGTTGAGGCGTGCTCTTGGAGGAAAATTTGATTTGTTGCTGAGCAATTGAAGAGGCTCTCGTCAAACAACTCGGAATTGCGGCCAAATCCTTTTTACCCACTTCCGGACTACCTAAAGGTCAAGGTCAAGGTCACAAAGATCAGGTCAACCATCAAGGCTCACTCACTCCCTTAATTCCCACCTTTTGCCATGAAATCCTTTAAATTCTTGGCGGAGCAAGTTGACCACGTCGTCTTTCCCTTCCCGGTGGTGGGTGACATAATGAATTTATTGTGGGCACACCCCTTACTCACACCCGCGCCATCATGCTCCATCCCAAGGGAGTGACCCAGCTCATGCGTCAAAATAAACGCCGTGGAAAAAGAGCTCGCCTCACTCACAGAACAACTCAAATACTTCAAACACATCGTGGAAAACCACGCCATCCCTATCAAGCAAGATAAGGTCAGAGCTTATCAATGGATAAGGAACATTTGACCTTGACCTATTAATGATGACCTTTGACCTCACCTGCCACCGAGAAGTCACCAGCCTCCACGAGATTATGTCCCGTAAGAAGGAGGGCATGATCCCAAGCCGCCCCTTTCTCATTCTTTTTTCCAGCATATTTACAAAAAGTCTTGAGATACTTGGTGGCATCACCCCCCGAGGGGTCAGGGGTCGTGGGAGAGGTCAACGTCTCTAAATGGACCAAACGAAACGAGACCGCACTCCCCAGGGAAGGTTGTTGGTAGAGGAGATTCATCTGAAAGAAGAAAGGCAAATTAAGACTGTCTCGTTGCCATGGTAACCGGGTCACACCCACATTATTGATAAGATTGAGGATAAATGTTCTCATCTTGGTTTTCCCTTCACCCGGGTGTTTAACATCCCAGACGGCGGAAAGTGCCGTGTCGGAAAATACTGCGATTTCCACGACCTTTGCTTCGGAGGAGGCTGATTTTTTTGTGGGCGAGGTTTTTGGGGTGGGACCTCTTTTCTTCCCACCCCCACGTCTAGTTGAAGAAAACGAAAAAAGTGGTCTAAGGTCAGACAAAAATTAGAATCTGGACACTCTTACCCGACTCCTTTCTTAGTTTTGACCCGGTTCTGATTTTTGGGAGCAGCCAAGGTTTCCAGGAGTGGGGCGGATGCTGAGGACTCCGACTCTGACCCAGTTCCTAGGACAATCTGATCTTGAGTGGGAGGAATCTCCGTCGTTGTGGTGGAGTTGCGAAGGAGCTTTTCCTCAGCCATCATTTCTTGGATGGCTTTCTCCAGCTCGTCCTTTGGAACGTGGGCAACTATTCCAAGAAGATAAGGCAGTGACGACAAGAACGTGAATTGACATTTATCTGACTGACCATGAGCATGGGTGTGGTTATCATGATGGACAGCCTGACTCATCTTATACAGATTATGGGGTAGGGTTGAGATAGCCGAGCTGGAATTATGGGATCTTTTATTCCTTCTCTTAGGTTCCAGATAGAAATGGGTGTCCCCTCGGATAATATGACCACTCTGAAATAAGACCACCATTAAAACCTTGTCATAACCAGCCGCTACTCTCCCTTACAAATCCCTTATCATTCCGAGTCGCCGTTAGGGCCACAGTTCCGCTGGGGAACTCTCCACGATAAACGGCGTGAGACCTGCCAAAAACCAGAGTCACTCCCAATTCTAATGCTAACTAGCCAGCTTATTTGTTACCCTTCCTCCCCTAGAGATGAATGGATCACGTGGTTATCTCTTTGGAGATGGATTTCCACCGATTCGCTACCCGGGAGACGAAGCGTGATTATATGGAAATCTCTCTTTAACAAGTCCAAGGACGACTTTAACCTCGTTTTAAACCCCATTTGCACTGTTTCACCTAGTAACACTTCTTTAAATTATCACACAATTAAGGTCAAATTGTCTTCCAATTTACCTGGAAGGACGTTCCGGTCATGACCCAGGTATTGGGGCTGCTCCGCCCCAAGAGGAGCAAGGCACAAACTCCAAATCAGGGGAATTAGGTAGTTCCGAATTGCTGCCTCACAAATTCCACTCGGCGACATTCCGCGTTTTGGACCAGGAGACATCTCAGTTAGGGTAGAAATTAAAATCCGACTAAAACCCGTAATTAGCTGGTGTCCCCTGAAGGTGACAATTATTGGAATGACGTTTAATTCATGGCTATGGAATCACGCTCATGGACATTCATATGTACAAAACAGAAATCAAATAGAAGATCACGAACATTTTATTACAGAAGCACGCCAATATCCGACCATGGTTCAAGTGCATTGTCATGAATTCATAGCCACACAATCTGCGAGCTGCATTGGTCCTTGATTAGATCCATGGTAGGATAACATGGAATATTATTAGTTTATGTCCAGATCTAAATAACTGCCAGTAACAAAATTCCAGTAATAATGACACCACACGCTAACTGATGCCACTGGCAGATCATGAGGACTATGTTAGGCTGTCTGTCATTGCCACATATTTTGCTAGCATCTGGATA